>VUQR01011394.1:60285-97323 GCA_015108515.1 Hemichromis elongatus
TCCTTTTTTTAATCTCTCTCTCTCTTGCTCTCTCTTGCTCTCTCACTCTATCAAACTGTGGTCTGTGAAGGCATATCTTCCTACCTTTGATTTAGTTTTTTTTCTTTTTCCTCCAGTCTTTGTCGGGGGTCTGTACTGCTGGAGTCAGCAAAAACTGCAGGAAAGCACTATGTCAGTCTGTCTTCTGTGTTGCAGTCTGGCCTGCGTGCAGGGGGAGGGCCTTGCTATCTGACTTAAACAGGAAGGCATTTATATCCTCAACATGCCATGATCTTGGCAATAGTCTTGTGAAGACCCTGCGAACACAGCCAGTGGAAAGTTTGATCCATTAACAGAAGGGCAGATTGATACCTTGCATATGGCACCAAACGGTGCCGTTCACGTTAAAACTTCACGCCACTTGTCATTCCCACACATGCTCCGGTGTTTGTCGGGCTTTTTCCTCAACTGTGAATCATTTCAGACTTTCTTTTTTTTCTGTTATAATTTTATACTCACTTATCATGTGATATTTTGGTTTCTTTAGGGACAGAAAGGTTTCCCCGGCCAACCTGGACTCCCTGGAGAGCCTGTAAGTATTTTCACAGGTGTTCTCTTTTACCTCTGCAACAGTCACCCTCACACTTACCAAAAAACAAACAAACACATGTTTATTTCTATATCTTGTATAGCTTCATTATATTTTTCTTCTTTAAGCTTAAAACTCCCCAGATGAACTCTTTTCTTTTAGGCACTTCTCTCTACCTCATGTACATCACATTATCTGCACTGCATATGCCTTCAATAGTGTCCACATATGTCTCCATTCATGTCCAACTCACTCAAGTTTAACCTTGCTCTCGCTTCATTCTTCAAAATTTCAGTCGTCATTCCCTTCAGGTGTTCAACCTTTCGCTCTGTGTGTATGTGTGCACGCTCCGACGATGCCAGCTGGGCAGCCAGATTAGATTAGCCTGTTATAAAGTACTGGTGAGGACAGACATCTGGCCAAAGCACTGTGTTAAAGCGATGCACTCCAGGATATCAGAAAGTGATGCCAAAGAGAGGAAAAAATAGAGAGAAAAGAAACAGAAACAAGCCAAGTAGGCCAACAGTGACACACTCAGTGGCTGCTACTCTGCAGTTCTGGAGAAAGTTTCCCTTTGTGTGTGTCTCTTGTGCTCTGGGCTTGTTGTTCAGTCGTCACACTGTCTTGCAAAATGTCACACTATGACATTCTAGGCTATTTTCTAGCAGGCCTTTATTTTCTGTAATATTTCCCAAGTCATTTATCTATTTGACTTTCCTTAATCTGTGGGAATCTATTCAATGGATTCTTTTATTCCCTGCTAAGTGACGGAAGACATGACTCTGACTGTTTAGTACAGCCCAACACTATTTTTATGCATGGAGCATCCAGCCTTGCGTCCAAAGTTATTTTCAATTGGGCAGGGTCATACTACTGTTTGCATTAAAGAAAGATCTTAGTCATGAAAAGAAGAGTGGAACATTCTCCTCACTGTCACAGCTTTGAATAGGTCCACATTCTCAGGATGACATCATCAGTTTGGGGAGTTCCTGCTCTAGTCATTGTGGAGAAGGTACTTTTTACTAATATGCCCTCCCACTCTATTCATCCTCAAACGCCCCCCTGTTTCCCACATAGCTGCTTCTGCTGATGATGATCATAGCCCCGACCTTAAGTGTAAATCACATCATAGCGCCAGCGACCAAGTTAGCAACATACACAGCTATTTGCTGTTGTGTGCACTCCGGCTATTAGAAGCAAGCAGCAGCTGCTGTGTGTAAAGTCTTGATGACACTTTGTTGCTGTAATGCACCACAGGCTGTATTCAGAGCCTAAACCTACTCCTGGTCAGTTAAAGGTGCGAATGTCACAAAGCCAAATTCATGGTTTTAACTGGCAGAATTGTACACTGCATTTATCTGAGAGAGGGAATGGCAAGGAAAGTAAGACATAAACGCTTGTCGTCTGCAAATTTTGAACACGACCGACCTGCTTCTGTGTACATGTCTTATGCCTTTTGACAGGGACATGTACAGTACATGCATGCAAACCAAACTGATAATTAGGGTCTGTGGTCTGGAACACATCCGAAAAGTGAGGAGTGAAAGAAAAAGGAAAAAAAGGTTTTCATGGTAATGTGTAGGAACAGTTCAGTGGGCTAGAATGTCACCAAGTTCATTTACACAAGTACTCTACTTGAGTACTAATTTGAGGTACATATACTTTTCTAGAGTGTTTATTTCCTTCCCACTTTAACATAATAATAAAATATGTTGTTTTAAATCAAAACAATTAAAAAAACCCACGGCCAGCAAGTAATAAACAATAAATCAATCCACAACCGCACTCAATAAATAAATGCATTTATTTTTTTAACACACACACACACATATACACGCACATACACATATATATATGTGACAAAAGTTTCTTTGAGTGTTTGCACATAGGGGGGCAGCTGATTGTTAGCGCTAACAATCAGCTGCCAGTTTTCTGCGCATTTTCTCTCTACTACTGTAGGGTCTTTACCGTACAGCATAAAACAGCTTGAAGTGACTTTTGTTGCTATTCAACACTATATGTAGAAATAAATAAATAACATTCAATTTAATTAATATAAAGAGACATATTGGAGATTATTGTGGAAGGTTATTTTACTTAAAGGTCACTGCATTTTGTCCCATCTGCTTTGTATACCTCACTGAAACCCTTCACTACTATGAATGGCCTGCTTGGTTGTGTTTGTGTTGCTGCAGTTTTGATTGTGCACCCTACCGCTCTCTCCCTCTCGTTCACCTTCTCATCGGTCTCTCTTTTTCTCTCTCCCCCCGCAGGGTGAGCAAGGTCCAGTCGGGAGCCCAGGTGCCAAAGGTTATCCTGGCAGGCAGGTGCAGTAAATCCTCTGCTGTGACTGGTACAGTTGTAGTCAGGGCCATAGTAAGGGCAGAGGGCCAAGAGAAATTAGGTTATGCTAAGCAGATGGCTTGGAGGAAAAAACATATTTGGGTAAATACTAAACAGAAGAGTTGAAAAATGAAAACAGAAATGCCTCAGAAAATAGCACAGAGATGCACTTCAGTATTTAAGACATAGCTGCTATACAGAAATGTATGAGAGTGTATTGTATTGTATTGTATTCATTATTATATCCTATCACCTTGCCCCATTGGGAAGGTTTCTGTTATTTTATAATAAACCCTACCAAACATAATTTTAAGATGTATCTCTATTGCATTGCTTATTTTTTTAAAAATATTCTATTATAAAGTTACACCTGTAGGCTTTTGGTATAACACAAATGAAGTACTTCAGGCAGAGTTTCAAGTGCGGGGCTGCTAAATTAAATTCCTCTCTTTGATTTTCAGGGTTTACCTGGGCCTATAGGACCAATGGGGCCTAAAGGCGTTCGGGTAAGGAGTCAACTTTCTGCTTTACAAATGTGCTGCTCAAGCTTCGATCTGTCTAAACGACCAGTATTGATGTTTTGACAGGATCACTAAATATGCTTACACTTTCACTCCAACAATACTCGTCTTATGACATCTCTAAAAACTGCACAAAGAAGTTTCTAAATCAAGGGCCCGCTCACAAGCATTAGCATTTTGCGCTATAAAGCTGTTGTTTGATGAGCACGTACTTAATTGAAACACCAGCCAAATGCTAGTATGTATGAAAGCATGCATGGTAGTAGTTGCACCAGCATCCACCACCGCACACATAAATAAACACACATTCAACTAATGTGTGTACCACTGTTAACAGTGTGCTACTCTGAGGAGCCTTTACTTGTAGTACAAACATTGTGTTACTGTATACAGACTCTTATTCAAAGACTGGCTGTGATAAGCCTCCTCATGCAAACCAAAACCCTTTAGGTACATAAACAAAAAAACAGACGCTGGTGGACACAAACTGATTTTTATGTTGCGTTTTAATAAAGGTTCTTTATCAGTTTCCTTTGGCTGCTCTGAAGCCTCCCCCTGCCCCCACTGGCTGGAATTTCCTGTTTAAGCTCAGTTTGAGGCCCTGCTGTCTTAAGGAGGCATTCTAGTCCTCCTTTTGCTCACTGCACTACCTTTCTCTGTTTTCTGCTCTCTTTCCTTTGCTGACTACTACGTATTGTGTAAACTCATCTGACGCCTCGCTTCTAACTAGCACCTGAACTGTTCCTCCAGTGTTCAACTGTGGTGTTTCTGCTTGTTGTCGTCTGTGTGTGTCTCCACCATACTGACAGCCCACTGTGATGTCCTGGCTATCTTCAGAGATCCCTGGTGTGAGGGTATGTGCCCTTGGACTACATCGTGGAAGCCAGCACCATGCAGTCCATGGGCATATACACTTGCCTCATGGCTTGGTTCTTCATGCAAGCCAACCCAGTCCGTGGTGGACCATCATCCACTGAAAACCAACAGCCATTAGGGGTTTTTTTGCTAATGATTTTATGCCATCCAAATACTCATCCATATTTCTCCTCTCTCCTCTTCTCTCCTTCAGGGTTTCATTGGAATCCCTGGCCTTTTTGGCCTACCCGGGCCTGATGGCGAAAGAGTGAGTCCTTTTCAAATGTATATTTCTCTCAAGCATAACCCAGAAAATGTACACGGACCAGCCGAATCCAGCTAATGGGCCTGTGAAAGGACAACATTTCTTCTTCTGCCTTTTGTACATCCAGCTGTCTTGTTGTTATAACACGAGAAGTAGTCACCAGCTGTCCGAGATGCTGCTGAATAAAGCTGTGTGGGAGTGTTGATGACTCATAATAAAAGCCCCCCTTTTAAGGCCTTTGAACTGCCTGAACTCACTAAGGCCTCTTACTTCTGTACAGCCATTTGCCTACTTATGACACGGTCCAGGAGGTTGCATCAGCACAGGACAGGCTGTAATCAGGACTTGTACCATCTGTAGCCAGAAAGATACACATAAAGCAGAGAGTATGCATAGCTCTCTTCTTCCAGCAGACTCTTGTTTTCATTTCATGGCTATATGTGCACAATAGAAGCTTACATCTCTGATAATAGGTTGGAAAATATAGGCCAGGCTGCAGTCAGCTGCTGTTCACATCTGCTGAAGCAGGAGAGGAGACAGGCTTACAGCTATGGCTTTGTAATAGTGTGTTTTGGTCTTGAATCAGTTCTACCCAAAAGTGCTATGTTTTGATTTTGATATGGATTTTTACATAATGTCTGACTCTGTCTTCCTTCTTTGTTTCTGCCTTCTTTTCACCCTTACTGTTCTGCTTTCTTTTCTACCTTTGCTCTCTCTATCTTATTTGGATTTTCAGGGTATACCCGGCGAACCAGGGAAGAGGGGCAAGATGGGTAGGCCGGTAAAGTTTTGTCTCAACATACTTTACAGATAATGTTTCAAAAATGTGATAAATTGTGCTGGATTTGTTCATTTTGAATGTGTGCTTTTTTATGGATGCTGATTATAGCTTCAGAGACAGAAGAGAGAGAGAAATTTTCCTGTATTTGGGTCATATCGAAACTTTTTGTGCAAAGAATCCAACACATACACGTATGAAAATTTATAAGGTCTGCATTTACGTCATTGTTTCATTTAGCTCAGTATTTCCATGGCTGTTGGAAGGGTTAACTGCAGCCTGAACAGAGTGGAGTCCCACCAGCCGCATGTCGGGGTCTTGGATATAACAAGAAAAAGGCTTTTGTTGGAGTAATGGGCTTTCGGTCCCCCCCAGCATGGAGCCAAGCCATTTGGAAGGAAGCCGCTGATTCTGTTGTGTGTGTCAGATATAGTGTTCAAAGTCAGTTTGACAGAGTGTTTTAGAAAGAGTGTGTAACCCCCGACACACACTGCTGAGATCATTCTGCAGCTGTTGCTTATTGGCTTTTCAGTAAATAAGGCATTTATTGGCCAAAACGTCTAAACACACGCAAGCGAGTGTCCACTATTGTGAGGCTTTTAGAACTAGATGCTTATACTGTTGTTAGGCAATTGTTTAAGAAGGAGCTGCAGATATAAATTTAGAACTTCCCAAGTTTTGGGGGCCTTTTGCATTTGATTTGATTGCGTTAAATCTTTTCAGAGTGTGTATGCGTGGGTGTTCTCCGCACTTAAAGAGGCCTACATTATAAGATACGTTTTTCAGCCATGAATAAGGCACAGGGATATAAAAATAATTATTTTGGTCTGTTCAGTACCAATATCCATGACTTTTCTTATGCATAACATCCTCAGAAGATAGCTTTAAATTTACTGAAGTAAATTTAGAAAGTAAGTACATTTCTGGCCTGCAAAATGAATATGTGTGTGTCTGAGAGACACACACATATCGTCATCACTGTCATCTGGTTTCAGTGCTTTTGCATGGAAAATGGAAAGCTTGGATGCTTAATGAGATGATCCCTCAGAGATCATCCCTCTCCTCCCTGATGGAACAGAAGAACCACAGGAACACGAGCCAGACATTTTAATGGCCATCACCAGAGCACTTGTACTCTGTCGAGGAAGCAGACACACACAGACGCACAGTCTGCCATCTACCAACGAGTCAAAAGCAAATATATCTAAAACTGTGGAAAGCTTAAAAAGTTTCCAAAGTGCATTGCCAACATTTCTACATAACCTTTTTTTTGTGGGGGACATATTTGTGTTCAGGCTGTGATTGTCTGTTGTTGGTGGTGGTTGTCTTTATCAGGCTTATCTGTTGCAGTTCTTTTATATCAGCCCAGTGTCCTGCAGTAAGTGCTGCTGCTGTTTAATCCTTTCTAAGGTTGAGGCTGATGAAAAGGGTGCTCTGACATAATGTGAAAGCAGAAATATACTAAAGGCTTGCATGACTCTCCTCAAAGGCTTTTTAAATACTTGGCAAATCCACGTTTCCCACATTTGTCCTCAGCTCGTACGGCAGCGGCGTAAGCTACATGATTCATCTTTTGGGTCACTGTCATCCTTTGTAGATGTGTGTTCCCCCAGTGCTCACATTTTCATCGTGCAATAAAGCAGGCTTCTGCAACACAATGACCCTACTTTCTTTCTGTTCTACGTTGTTTTTAGGTAGCGCGGTACTCTACCTGCTACAGAAACAATGTGCAATTACAGCAGTTAGTGCTGTTAGGATCGCCTCATTGACCTGATGTGAAGTTTCAGCAGAAACATTTAGAAAGCATCAGTCAAAGGGATTTATTATTGCCTAAAAGTGCGGTCAAATTGGCATTTTGTTTTCAAGAAACAACCTGCAAAGGAGTTGCGTTTAGTCAGCACAATTGGCTTCTAAGTATAGACAGAGATTTAAATGCAGTATATCTAAACCATCTCCACTCTTGCAGAAATAACTGACATTTTCTGGAGGTAACAGTAATTGGCATTTTGAAACAATGCATTGAGGCCAGAATAGCAAAACCTAGCCATTATGAGTCTTTCTGAATGGTTTGGTTTAAAATGCCTTGGCCCTACTGCTTTATGCAGATGTGGTTTCTCTGTGCTAAACCACCAACTGTTAGCAAAGCTCTGATTAGCTTCCCTGTTACTGCTAAATGGACAGAGTAATTACTTGGCTTACAGCAGAACAGTAGAACAGTTGGCTACACACAGCCTACAGCTGATAGATTTAATGCTTTTAATGGAGCCATTATACTCCTATTTTGCGCATATTTCAAATTACTTTAGATTTAATGCTATATTTGACTCTGTGAAATTAATATAATTTCTGCACTATTACAGTAGCAGCACTCTTGGCTGAGCAACAGTCAGCAGTATTTGTGAAAGTGTGCTCTGTTAACTTGACTCTGTGGTTAAGGTTATTTGCATTGGCATATTTCACCCTACTACAATGCATTTCTTTTTTTTAATTGCATCAGTATTTGCACAATCCATGCAAATACAATTGCCTTGTGTGCACTAAAGTGACTGTAACTAAAATATGCTTATTTCAGCAATAGATCACAAGATTTGTAGAGATGACGCTCCAGAGAACGATCATCCATCTCCAGTGATCATTATCTCTGAAGAGCTTTATACCATCTTTCAGCTTATTGGTTTGTTTTTGCTTCCTTAAATGTGCTGCTTTGGTTCTCTCTCATTGCTCATTCTCATTGTGTCATTTGGCCATTAAAGAAGCAACTGAACACTTTCTGCTCGGCATTAAATGACAGCCTGCTTCAGTTAGTGAATATATGGTGAACATAGTGGATTTTTTTGGTCAGATTGCAGTGGGCATCACATGGCCAGAACCATTCTTATAATGAATAGTCGTGTTCCTCCATAAATGCTGGATAGGTCTATAAGGAGCTGCTCACCAAATCATTTTGAATGCAGGGTTCACAGCTGTGCGCTTCTCCCAAGTTTCCCAAAAATCATTTGTCTCTGAGCTGAAGTACAAGCAACAGGAAATACATTTCTGAATATCTATGTTCATGTTGCTGTTTGTAAGTTGCCAACATTAAAGTTCCTCTCTCTGTTTTCAGGGGTTTCCTGGGGACTTTGGGGAGAGAGGACCGCCTGGGCCAGATGGAGAGCCAGTATGTCACACGCTCACTTACCCACACACACACGCCCCTGATGTTTACCGTAATGTTTTCACAGTGCTTGTGGCTAAATCCTCAGTCAGTCCAGCAGTTTGCCTCTGTGTTTGGGTTTTGTTTGAAGTTGTTCTCGACAAGCATCCCTATTGCATTTCGTTTGGTGTCATGCCTCCAGCTGCCGTAGATCATTTTCCTTGGCACATATTTTTCCAAAAAAGAAAAACAAAAAAGCTGTAATAATTTGGGACCAATCTCAAATGTAGCTTTTCCGATTCACCGCTGTAAACTGGGTCCCAACATACATATAGCATCACAGTCATAAGAAGGCGATATCCAAGAATAGTAAATGAGGTAATAGGATGCCATTTTAAATAATGACTCCCCCCATTCATTAATGACGGACCAGCAAAACCTAGTGTGTGGCTTAATTCTGTCCATATGGAGAACATCAAATAATCGGACCGTAGCATTTCCACTATTTTTGATATTCCTACAAATGTGGGACTTCAAAAGCCCATCAGGGAAAACTCTGAAACAAAAACATAAACACATGAGCAAGTTACACTTGACGCACTCTGAAATATGCATAATAAAAGTGAAGTGAAGGCTTATGTTTTAGGACACACTTCACTTATTCATCTACGACTTTTCCGATGAGTCAGTCTTTTAGAGCAGGCAACTAAACTGCCAATAAATCCTTTCTTGGGCCTGACGTTTATTTTCTTTCTGAGAAAAAGACCCATATTCCAAAGTGGATTAGGCATTAGATTTATCAAATGTTATTATCAAATAATCAGTATGGCAAGCTTATGGAATACATGACAATATATTTATATATTTTCCTTTTTCTTTCTCCACTCTGTGATGACATGTTTAATGCATTTTGCTCCTGCAAAGCAAGCGGGTTGTCTTCAAATTTTGATGAGGATTAAAATGTTGGGGAAAAAGCAGAATATACTTATTTAATCTTAGATGCTTACCAAAAAAGCCAGACTAAACAAGGCTGTGCTTCTGAGGGGCATTGAGCTATCACTAATTTCACATGCCGAGAGAACGCTATCATCACACCTAGTAGATATGTATAGTTTGTTATTTGGTTGTTTGTGTCTTTGTGGGTAGCTGCAGTAGGACAGGCAGGAAATGTCTCGTAGATGGATGTACCATGAGATTCCCATCAACTTCCTTTGAGGCTCTTGGGAATGTCATAAGATTTGCTGTGATGATGGTGTTGGTGATGGCATGAAAAGTCATTGGGTCACCAAACATGGTCATTTTTCTTCTTCCTTTGAAGAAAAGTTACCATGGCTGTGGGTAAAACAGTCAACTTCATGATGGTGCTAAAGGAAAGAAAATACCATTTAAAGAATGACATTACCTACTATTTAATGTAGTCCCCTTTTGATGCCACCAGTTTTGCTGTTGCCGTCTTAGTGCTTTAAAACTGGGCATCATGAGCAATAGGAAACTAATGAGGTTATCCAGTTAGCATACTGTATAATTCTCCATAACAAATTACAAATTAAACTTCGTGTCCTATTCAGTATAACCACTTTTAAGTCATCAGGACAGTGTTTACTGAGGTCACAGAACAAGGGAGCCAAGGTTTCTTTTTCCATAGACTTCTACACAACTGGAAGACTTTTTGCAACCAGTGGAGTCGCCCCCTGCTGGCCATTAAAAAGAAAGCAGGTTTCTTTTGCATTGGCTTCACTTTTTCAAAGTTTAGTGAAAGAAACTACTTTCTTTCACTAAACTTTTATGCTGCCTATGAAGAAAAGTCAAGAATGAGTAAGACAGATTTTCTTTAACACTGAATGGGTATATTAACTATTTCACTGGATTAAAGTAAAACTTGTTGATGGCCTTAGTTAGGACACGGTGTCTGTCCACTTGTCTTTCTTTCTTTCTTTCTTTCTTTCTTTCTTTCTTTCTTTCTTTCTTTTCTTTTCTTTTTTTGAGGTTGAACCTGCATATTTGAAAAAGCCACAGAGGAACGATGGTCTCTCATCCCTTTTACGTCTACCTGAGACCCTTCACACACACACAAATATGCACACACATATTCATGCACACAACCCCCTCTCATAAGCTGCGAAGAACACTGAGCCACTCTTCTGAGCATGTTTGTTTAAAAAAAGGGCCAATAACCCATGAAACTTGCTCCTTTTCCCTCTCTCTTCATCTCACGTACTCTCTCTCTCGCTCTCCTCCTCTCCAACTAGGGTAACATGGGAGCCCCCGGTCCAAACGGAGTTCCTGGACTTATTGTGAGTTGTAGTTTGTGTGTTTTCTTTGCAAAATCTCAAGCATTCACAGCTGCAAATGTTTAAATGAAACTGAATATACCTGCAAAACTGGAAAAAAGGAGAAAACTTTATTATCACGGATTTATGTTGCCTGCCAGTTTGGTGGGAATCTAATTCATATATTTAATACAGATATTAGGTGAATGTGGATGGCTCTTAGAGTCCAAGATTTTTTTCACAGTGAGTGCAAAACCTGAATTGTGCAGTTTATTTTTGCTGTTTTCTCACATGAAGAACAAGGCATTCATCTGCAGTTTATCATTCACAAAGACCTCAACAGTGCATCTTGTCCTCCTCATGAAGCTCCCTTTTAATAACTATTTTTAGAACAGAGCTGCCCCCGCCCACACATCACCTTGCCCTCCATGCTTGCCCAGCCCGACAGCCGCATAATTGTGTGTGATTATAATGTCTCCCGGGTTTCTCTTGTTGCGTCCCGTCTTCACCCATTGCTGCCACTCCTCCCAACCTATTCTAGGCCACCGGTGGTGGTAGTAGGCCTGTAATTGAAGGACTCTGATTACAGCCCTAGTCTGAGCTTTGTGTCCTCTTTATCCGTCTTATCCGCCAGTGTAATGTACAGAGCGCCACTACAAAGATAAAAATATACAGTCACTCTTCTGTGGGGACTCGAGGCTCTCAGCTTTAGGTGAAGGTTGGCAACTACTAAAGAAGAGAAAATGTCTAGACAACAACTCTTACTTATAAATACACTTATAATAGATAGTTTTTTTCTCTTTTCTTATTTTTAAGCAAATTTTATTGTTTCAAATACTGCTATTCTGAAATACAAACAAGGCCTCCTTTGGTGTCATGAAGCCTAATCTGTGGCATTTTTAAACTAATATGATGTTTCTGTGACTATGATTATGCTAGGAATGACTGAATTTCATTATCAGTGTTCTCCATTAGCTGAAACAAAAAGTTGAATCAATTGCAAGTCTGTTATGTAATCACATCTCACCATCTCTGTGTTTAAATTACAATAAGTTGAGTGTCTATGATGCATTTTCAATATTAGTATATGTCCATACTACTGTGCTGTTTGACATGTCTGTGCTGTTCGCTGTGCAATAGGATGTTTTTTTTAATAACTGCCAAAAGATTGATTCTGTTCATCTGGACGTAACGTTTTCGGTGGGAGAAACGTTTCGTCGCTCATAAAAGTGACTTCTTCAGTCTCAGCTTACTGCAGTTTTCCCCAACCTTATAAACAGTACAGTTGCAAAATTACTGAACCAAGCCCACTGCATGAACAATGGGCTGTGAGGTCAGTTCCTTGATTATTCATATGCAAATTTTCATGACTGAAATGCTACGTCAGGATGAACAGAATCAATCTTTTGGGATTTACTTACCTGGGTGATTGAGCATGCATCAAGACATGTTTTTATAAGGTTTCATATGTGCATAAATACAAAAACAGGCCTTTTTTTAGCCTGTTGCTAGCTGGCTTTTGGCATCTTATTATAACATGCATAACTTAAGTTTTGTGGCTTCAAATGAGATGTTATTGTTGGGAAATAAAAATGATACGATCCCCATGTAAGGTGTTATAGTTGTTAAAATGCAAAATCCAGGTTACAGATGCATTAGCTATGATGCTATGTGAATGACATAATAGTATCCGATATGCATGAGAACCTTCAGGGGCCTAAGATGTCAATTCAATTTGCCTGCTAAACAACCTGAGTTTGCAGCTAAAGTAGCAAACACATAGACAGATGGATTTCAGTGTGTGCACAGAGCAGAGGCATCATCCTCCAAAAACACACACAAAAACACAGACCTTGCTCTTAGTGACCATTGGGTTTGAATAGCTGGACACCCCAATACTGCAAATCTGTGTCTTTTGAATATGCAAAATATTAAGTTAATTTGTGGGGAACATAAAATTCTATACAGAAGTGAATCTGCTGATTTATGAGAGCAGCTAAGTGTCAAGTAAGAGTTTAGGTAAAGTGATAACTTAACCTGAATTCACTGAAATTAAGTGTAATGTGTTTCTTGATGCGTTTCATGCAATTTGTGAACAGAAAATATGTAGTTGAAATTAACATTTAAGTGTGAGACTAGAGCAGGGGTCTCCAACTCCAGGCTTCGAGGGCCAGTGTCCTGCAGGTTTTAGATCTCACCTTAAGTCAGCACACCTGAATCACATGAGTAGTTCATTACCAGGCCTCTGGAGAACTTCAAGACATGTTGAGGAGATAATTTATCCGTTTGAATTATCTGTGTTGGATCAAGGACACATCTAAAACCTGCAGGACACCGGCCCTCGAGGCCTGGAGTTGGAGACCCCTGGACTAGAGCACTGAAACTATAGAGCAGATCTTGTTGTTTTAACTCGCAATACCAAATTAAGTGAGTTGCTCCAAGGTGCAATTTTGCAGCTTATACTTAATAACATCCCCTGTCGAGTTCATTATTCATTGAGGCTAATGTTTGAAACACTGAGCCAAGGCTATTCTTTGATTTAGGCTTCAGATGCACAATCTTGGCTTCTGACCACAACATCTATTCATTCTTCCCGGTGTCAGTCATATATTATCCTCCATTCTTTTATGTTGTGTGCGATGTGATAGCAAAGCTGGAAGCAAGACAGTGAATTTATTGTTAATGGATCCCATATTGCACTCTTATTGTATATGTGTTTGTTACATTAATGAATGGGGCCTGGGCCACATCTTTGTTCTTTATGCATGTGATACCACTAAATATTAATGTGTTTCTTGTTTACCCCATCTTCTTGCATTAGGGTGACATGGGACCTGTGGGACAGATTGGCCCACCAGGACTTAATGGACTGAAGGTAATCTCTCACACACATATACAGATGGAAAATGTTGCCTTCACTGTCTTAAATTTCTATCAGTTATTATATGTGCGATAAACGAGAAAAAAATTTTAAAAGCCTATTTGAAGCTGTCGAATTTGGATTAGTTGCCAGTTATGTGCCGCAAAGATGCCCTTTTGATAGAATTTGGCTTTTGGAGTGCCTTTTAACCAGTCTATTGGTGCTTTTTTCCAGGGGGTGCCTGGAAATCCAGGAGAACCAGGACTGAAAGGTGATAAGGTGATCTGAATATTCCTGTTATTGACCTGTGTTTAAGCAGCATGTGATGGATATGTAGTCTTTTGCATCCTACTGTAGATATTTCTGTCCAGAGTTTAGACTTTAAAGAGCATGCTTTCATTAGGTGTCATTTGCAAATTAACTTCTGAGGATTGTTTCTATTGGTGTAGATGATGTTTTCATATGCATATTTTTTTGAAATCTATTATGGAAGCATTTTAATTTAAAGCAGTCAGCCAAGCTATTGAAGAAAATGAAAGAAAAATAAACAGACATTATCCTTGAAATAAAAAAACACAACATGAAGAGACCACTCAGCACTAATGATTTAAGGAGGCTCAACAAGCAGGCCTTTTAAGTACAGCAGTGAAATATGGCTGCCTCTACTAAAACAAGAACAGTGCACAATACCTTAACGATGGTAAAGCACAAATAGTCAGATCTGAAAGTGACTGAAAGACCTTCATCAGAGGCCTCGTGTTTGAAATTCACTTTGGTTTATTGGACACTTCTCACTTTGCATTTGTAATTACTGCAGTTACTTATTATTACTCATTATTTTTATACTAGAACGGTCTGCAAAACATGTGGTGTGACAAACTGAAGCAATGCCTTTCATAATACATACTGACACCACATGGAATAGTTGGCTAATCCAGTAAATAACACTCGCTGTGTGTGGATATTCATGAAGTGCAAACTGCTAATTAGTATTGTCTGTTTACAAAAAATAAAAGATTGAATTTATTTGGAAAAGTGGAACATTTCATTCCCCCCTAATGGTTTCCATTTTTTTCTTTTCCTATGTGTGTGTGTTCGTCTCCTCCTTTCTCTCTGTCAGGGTGAAATTGGGATTCCTGGAGAGCAAGGGGAGATTGGATTCAAAGGAGACAAGGTACGTCACCTTTGTGCACGTCACACATGCACAGGTTATCTATCTCACTGCTTTCTGACCTCCGCCGGCATGCTACCTGCAGTACACTCGCGTTACACAGCCTTTGTCTTTGCAAAACGACTTTTCCAGATGTCTGCTGTTCAGCTTAAGGAAATTCTTATGTTCACCCTCCACATTTATCTCTGTGTGTAAGCAAAATTCAAATCCATCACAGAGCAGAGTGGCCCCAAGAGATAGCACAATCTTGAACAGAGAGTCATGCATGTCGAATGTCTGTTTCGCCTGAAAAGAAATTAAGCTTCTGATCCTGTCTGTCTGTCTCTCTGAGTTTTTAACTTTTGTTTGTATTGGACAGGGTGTCCAGGGGGCCCCAGGTTTACCAGGCATCCGTGGGAAACCAGGACCACAGGTTAGTTCTTGGGAATGTATTCCTGAAAACCAGGAATACATTTAACTGTTAAATTGTGCACAGAATTTAGATAAGCAATAGTTTACTTTTTTGCCTTTGTTGGCCCTTAAGCTATTTGCTTAATAGCTTTTGTGCTAACAGTTTGGCCAGAAAACAAAACTCAAGATATGTCTATTAATTCTGCTAACAGGCATATCAGTTAACTTAGCAGAAAGTTGAAAACTACAAGCCTAGCAGTGTCAAAATGTCCAAAACCTTCACATTATGTAATCTTTAACGTTTAAAGCATCTTTTTAACTCAACAATAAACATGACTATTTTTATAGGGTGTTATGTCCAGGACTATTTCTTGGCCTGAAGCAACAATTTCCTATCCATGAGGTTTACAAGCAGCCATTAGAGTGTCCAGGAAGTCACTGCTCTTTGCCAGGAAACTGTCACCAGCATTATTTCTCAGTTCACATGGTTCTATAGTACAGTGGTTTCTATATTTGTCTAACAAGGTAGAGACCCCTAGTTTGATCCTACAAGGAGGCAGAAGCCTTCATAGGGTTGCATCAGATGTAAAAAATCTGCCAAGTCAAACATGTGGCGCTACCTACTGTAGCCATCCCTTGAGAATAAGAGAGCAGCTGAGAGTAGCATTTAAGTCCACTTCGAAAGTTAAGTCCAGCTTCATTAACCACACCCAGGACTGATTGTGCCAGACCTGCTGAATCAAGAAATCACTTAAACACAGCCTGTCTGTCAAAGTTAAGTAGGCTAAAAGATCTCAAAAAGCGGCACATTGTGCCACAATGTCAAGAAACATCTGAGAAACAAAGTCAGTTGGGAAAGGGTTACAAAGCCAATTTTGAAGCTTTGGGATTCCAGTAAACCACGATGAGCGCCATCATTCACAAATAAAGAAAACTTGGAACAGTGCGGAAGCTTACTAGGAGTGACCAACCAAAATTACTCCAAGAACACATCAACGACTCATCCAGGCCTCACTTGCCTCAGTTAAGTTCAAAGTTCATGATTCAACAATAAGAAAGCGACTAGGCAAAAATGGCGTCCATAGAAGAGAGGAGGAAACCACACAAAGACTCTTCTCACATTTGCCATAAAACACCTCGATGATCCGGAAGACTTTTGAGAAAATATTCTGCAGACCGACGAGACAAAAGTTGAATTTTTTGGAAGCATGGAGTCCTGTTACATCTGGTGAAAAACTAACACAATATTTCATAAATAACACCGTACCAACAATCAGACATGGTGGCGGTGTGATGATCTGGGACTGCTTTGTTGCTTCAGGTCATAGACTTGATTGATTAGTGAGCAGTGTTTTTATACCTGTTGAGCTACTTCCTCTGAAAAAAGTTAGGTCTGTTACCTTGGCAATGTACCCAGTAAAAAGTGAACCACATTCATAATACAGACAACTAAGTATTGACACTGAAGTTACATAGATAAGCTTAAATTCTTTTTCTCAGCTGCTTGCTGTACCAAATGCG
The DNA here is from genome assembly GCA_015108515.1 of Hemichromis elongatus. Lineage (NCBI taxonomy): Eukaryota > Metazoa > Chordata > Actinopteri > Cichliformes > Cichlidae > Hemichromis > Hemichromis elongatus. The sequence continues at coordinate 76,961 of VUQR01011394.1, forward strand.
CAGGCATTTGTAAATGTCACTAATCCTCTCATCTCATTTTCAGCATGATTTTTCATTTCCTATCACATCTTTCTGTTTTACAGGGAAAGCCAGGAGAGAAAGGTCCCGACGGTACACCCGGACCTCCGGGCCCTGAGGTTTGTATTTACTCTTTTGTTGTTGCATTTGATGTCTGCATTTTACAGACAGAATAATGATCGATGCCCTTTTTAATCTCGATAGGGTTTTCCTGGTGACATGGGACCACCAGGCGAGAACGGCCTTGAAGGACCAAAGGTTAGTAAAATCATGATCTAGGCTAAGCAGTCCCTAAACTAACACATGATTCAAAACAGGGACAGAACTCAGCTGGTGCTCCACAGCAACACTGGGAGAGATTCAGTGGCTCTTAAGCTAAATTATAATGCCAGCCCTCTAATATTTACAAAATGACAATGTTTTTATATGTTTTTTTAAGTAGGTGTAATACGACTGCCTTATTTTAGTTTTGAGTGTTACTTTTGCTTATACTTGATCATAACATCATCTGGAGAAAGTTTTAGTAGATGATAGCATTTAAGGAACTGTCCGATAACACCAGAGTCATCAGGATTCATCCTCTGGGGCCCATTGTTGTCTGTCTCAAAATTTTACAGCTGTCCATCTAATCTAACTAACAGACCTGTATCTGTTTCCCCATAAAAGTGCCGCTACTGTGCCTCAAAACACATATGTAAATGCTACAATTACTTTTACAATTTAGCATTGTTTAACTGTCTTTTACCCATCAAGGGAAAACCAGGGGCTAGAGGTTTACCAGGCCCACGAGGGATCCCTGGCTTGGAGGTAAGACTCTCAGACGCCACCCACATAAGAATGACCCCACTGTGCCTGAGAGGCATTAAAAGATTTATGGCACAAGGCTTTTTTTTTTTTGCTAAGGAACACTTAATGTCCCTAAACATAAGCCATGCTAAGATCAATATCATCTGTTTCTAGGGAGACGAGGGCCCTATTGGACCACCGGGCCTAACAGGACTCGAAGTGAGTTATCGGATAAACACCTGCTCTTATGAAAATAGAGGATACGAGAGAAAGATAGTCAGGCCTCATGTAGGCCAAAAAACAAGGCTCATTATTTTCCATCAGAGTATTCCGTTAGAATAACACAATGTGCGTATATTTGATCAGTGAAAAACAAGGGCTATAATTGTCTGTTTCTGTTGTTGTATCGTATAATTTAGCATGTTTGTCTAAATTGTATCCCATGCATAAGCATCCTATTTCTATCTGTGGTAAGCTCCTCACCATGGATAAAGCGAGGGGAAGGGACAAAGCTATCACTTAGACTGTGAAAAACAGTGCAATGTGAGGCTAAATTTGTCCCCAAGCTTGACAATCAACTAAATTAATACTTACTGTTGAAATTAGCGTGGTGTTTGCTATAGAGTAGACACAACCTAACCACAAAGACAGAAATGGCTATACAAGATCAATATGTGGCTTGCTCTAAATCATGTGTTGATCCTTTTAATTGTCAGCAAGCATACGCATCATACACATTTTAACTTCAGTGCTTGGCTTTAATTACGCATGTGCAGAATTTGCTGTGCCACAGTTAGAGATCTTTTAACGGTGATAAATTAGCCTGTCTTTGTGGGTTTTTCTTGCTTTGGACAAGTCAGAAGTGTTGTGCTCTGTCTTACACAGCCTGCTGTAGCCTCAGGATAATTTACTCACGGTGCATGCAATTCATGATCATAACCACTAGGGGGCAATAACTGCCATCACCATGTTTGTAGGTGGAACGATTTATAGTTGTCATAAAATGCTTGAAGACAGTAAATGGCTACTACAGATACATAAGATTTTCTGATTTTGAATATTAAAATCCTTTTGACTGAAAAATGTAAAAGATTTTTTACGCATTAAATATTTGGTCAAGCTTACATTCAAAGCAAGACAAACTCTGATGCTACCTAAATAATTGCCATCCAATCCTTCCTTCCGCTCATCTGCACTTTCTTTCAGCCTAACTCCCTCCACACTCACCCTCCTCCCACCCACTCACCTGCATCAGACTCTAACCTCCTTTTTGTGCTCCTTCCGAGGGGAAGTGGCGTACGACTCCTCCATGAGTTGCGATTGATCTCTGGCTAGGTGCCACAGGTCCTCCTACTCCTCCACCTCATCAGCTAGCTGTCTTTCAGCTCCAGCACAGACTGACACTCTGCCTCTGTGTCACTGCATTAGCCTCTCTCTTTTTTGGCCTCTCCCTCATCTTCTCATTTGCTCTTTATCTGTCTCTCCCTCAGCACAATGAATGATCTTTCTCTAACCTAAAACAGATGATCAGAAGAATTCTTGGAAATCTCTAATTAAATGCAAGAATCTGCCTCCAACCTTTGTATCTTAGCAGAATAAAGCCTTATCCAGCACTGCCTTGTAAAAGCAGCTGAGCAAACCTAAGTAAAACTTTGGTACCGTTGAATCACTCAATCAAGGTCTTTGGCTCAGGCATTCCTGACCTGAAGGTGGTACTGCCAGTAAAAAAGCAACCCCCCCCTGAAACGCAATTATCTTCACCCACCTTAACCCCAGAAGTGACTGTCTGTGCAAGAGAAGCATTACTCATTCTCTCACACTTTTTACAGCTCGCCAAAATGTACTGTCAGCAATACCTGTAAACCGCACTGCTTATGTATCTGCACGGTGAACCGACTGTTTCCCGCTTCTCTCCTCAAGCTGTCATCTCACAGGAAAAAGATCCTTTATCCTCGCTGAGAATCTGTGATTAATGTTAATGATGCATTCACTGGCAAGTACATCGCTCATTATTTATCATCCTGTACTAAAATCTTTCAGGGTAGAATGGGCAGGCAAGGATTCCCTGGGATACTCGGTACAGAGGGAGTTAAGGTGAAAAATCCCCACTTTTATTAATGATTGCTTTTTTTTTTACTGCTTTTTTGGTCAAATATATTGAAGAACATTAAATTCATTATTCTAATAATTTAAGTAATTGCATATTTCTCTCTGCAGGGAGAGCCCGGCATCACTGGAAAAGTTGGACCCATGGGAGAGAGAGTAAGAAACCCTGGCTTGGCTGCTTTTTGCCAATTCATTAATTCAAACATCTATTAATTCATCCATTCAACATGTTTCAGGGCCTGGTGGGCTTCATTGGACCTGTGGGAGAGGCGGGACTGGCAGGAGAGAAGGTAATAATTTGGGTGTTTGGGTTTTTTTTACCATGAATTTATTTTAACCGTCCTTACAAGATCACGTTGAAGAGAAAACACTGGACTTGTCTAATTTTAGGGAGATCGAGGGGAGATGGGCCTTCCTGGACCACCTGGAGAAAAGGGACCGACGGTAAGACAAAATAACAGCTGTGTATGGAGTGTGGAGGGCTTCACGCTGAGAAAGAATGACGTTTGAGTCTGCTAAAACATGACCTTAAGAGTACATTTCCAGAGAAGGTTTCTTGTCTTTGTTGAAAATCCTAAGAAAGGGTCATTTTAAATTAAACTGTTTGTTATTCCCATGGGAATATAGTGCTATAAAGAATTAAGTCCACAAGTACCACAAGAATATGTCAGAATATGTTGCTCAGTCGTCACAGCTCAGGCAGCTTTAAACCCTGTATCCTAAGCAGTGGTTTGGCAATTGACAAGAACTGGGAAAAACAAAGCTTGTAATATTCATTCAAACAAAGGTGGAAATAATGAATGAATTGTTATATTTTACCTCTCTGATGGTATAAATGGTCAGAAAAGTGCTGACAGTGCTGCTGGAAACTTCTCAAAAGAAAACACAAAAATAGAAAGCGGATATTGTTTTTGATCATTTCTCTTCAATCTACAGGACCTCTGAGTAATTCCCAAAGTGTCGTGCACTTTCCTTTACCCCAGGGGTGTCAAACATATAGACCGCAGACCAGAACAGACCCGCCAAAGGAATCCAGTCTGAACCAATGCAGGATTTTGCAGAGTTTAAACGTTATTACAGTAGCCTTTCTTTATAATGACAGTGGACTGAGACAGTCACTGGGGAAATGGACGGTTTATTCATTTTGAGTGATTGTAGTCCATTATATTAAAAGAAAGGGTAACATTTAGAGTTTGTTTTGTTTTGTTTTTTTTATAGTTTGTTATGCAATGGTTTCACTGGCCTGGCACACTTGAGATCACATTGGTTTGTATGTGGCCCAGGAACTAAAATTAGTCTGACATCTCTGCTTAGTGGTTAGTACTGTCGCCTCGCGCCCTAAGTTCAAAATCCTATCGAAAATATCACAAGATAAACTCTCCCTAAGGGATTTGACTAAGGTGCCAGCTTAGAGCTCCACACAGTGGCTGCACACTGCTGTGAATACTGAGGATGTATTGAGCGTTGAGAGGAAGGTCAATAAAGGATAACTTAGCTTAACCTGCTCTTTCAAACAGAGTTAGTGGACTCTTTATCGTGTAGGGTCTTTATCTTTTATGGACTTGTCTAATGTATGCAACTTGCCGGAGTTGATAAGAATTTAGTCATCATTCTTCCTTAAGCAGAGAGAGTTTTCCTGCTGGCTGACAGCCAGTTAGATTTCTCCAAGGACGTAACCACACACACACACACACACACATACATATTCACTCACAAGGAAGTTCTCTGTTGGCCCGCTCACTCAGCTACAAAACAGAAACAGACCCTCTGGAAAAGTCTGCATCATACAATGTGAGGGGAGCTGACCAGCAGACATCTATAGTCACTAACAGAGAGCTCATACTGTAGGCATCTTTGTTTTATTCCTACATGACATCAGAACTGCCTACTGTGCTATACGTTTGTGTATTGGATAGATTTTTATTGCACTCAGCTGTCTTGAGTAGTTCTGACTGAAGTACTCCCCATTATATAGTTATGCTATTACAAATGGCCTGGCCAAAAATGAGCTACAATAAAAAAAAGAATGTAGGAAGAAGAGAGAAAAGCAGCCAAAAGTAGTATGTTTTCCTACATAAAATCATCACCTCATGCTGTCTGCTTTCCTTCTGTTCTGCTTTCTCTTTCATCGTTACTTAAAACGTATTTTCCAGCGGATAGAGCATTTTTCCAGATGTATGTTTGAACTACCAATGAGGGTGTGAAAGAAGGACAATTTATTGCCTCAAACACATCTCAGTGCAATTTGGAGATCGAGTTTGGCCTTTATGTCAATACCTTTCTGCTTAAACAAACATACTTTGTAATAGGTGAAAGTGTCAGAATATCATCATTTTGTGTTGTTTTTGTGGTTTTTCCTGATTTGTGTGAGTTATAATCTATGTACTTAGTTTATGTTTATCTATGTTTGCACACCAGGGTCACCCGGGGGCACCAGGTGAGGCCGGACCTATTGGACCACCAGGAAGACCAGTAAGTCACCATCCTTTTGCATATTTTGCGTTTTCTTTTTACTCATTCATAGTTGTATATGATCCTCTCTAATGATAGTGATGACAGTGAGTCGTTACTAACAATAGTAAGCGTCTGTTTCGTAGACCTTTAAAATACAAATCAATAACTTTTTCTTATTTTTTTAAGTATCTTTTTCATTATCTTCGTTTGTAGATGATATTTTGAAGTGATTTTAGTAACCCACATTCTGCAGGCTTCTCTGAGCATTATAACACCTGGCAGCCTCCTGCTGAATTTGCATTACCCTCCTGTCAGTCAAAAGCCCAACACCTATAACCAATTAGAAGCTTCCCCCGCCCCCCGGTTCTTCATCATGGCCGGCTTTGACAGAGCGGGCCAATCATTGGTTGAAGGCAGGGGCCACTGAGCCACCAAAACAAATATAAATATGGGGGATTTGGGGTGCAGCAGGACAGGATTCCAGAGCAGACCCTTTAATTGGTGTGAGTGACAGATCTAACAACAAACCCTATAGTGTGTTCCCTAGGTCAGGCTGCCCTGCAGGGTCAACAGCCAGGGGGCTCCGTGGTCTGTCAGTGTAAACCTTTGTTTTATCTCTGTGCCTCCCCCTTGTTTTTCTTTAATCCCCCATTTTCCTTTGTTCATCAGGGCCCTCCTGGAGCGACTGGGCCAACTGGTACCAGAGGGCCTAAAGGCTTGCGGGTAAGTCGAAAGGTTCACGTGAGTTTATTGCGTTTTTTTTTTCTTTTCTTTGCAGCTTAGGTGTTGGCTGGCGTTCTGCTGTCACTGTGTCACAGATCCCAGCCTTGAGAACAGATCACAGACTTGGCAGAAGAGTGTGTATATACACCATTTTCTGTTTTGCGTATGCTCTGCTGTGTGTTTATAGGAGATCTGCACTACTGCTTCCAGAGCTATTTGGTGAATAAGGTGAAGTGATGTGTGATGGGATCTGAGCTGAACTTATAAATATTTCAAAGGACGAGGGTGCTTCTGCACACATATGCAGCTTTTAAGTTGAAGAATTAATGTTTCAGCATTCTTTTTTTGGGATAGCGAACTCCTTATGAGCGCTAGAAGAGCTGATGTAAACCAAATGGTCTTTTCTTCATTCCATAGAAATGGAACAATAACTGGTGGTTATGGGAACGAGTCATTGTTAGTCCAACAACATCACTTCTGTTGTGGTTGGAAAATGGGATCTGGCTTTTGTTGCTCATCTGGAAGCTGCTTCCAGATAAATATAGTAAACTGGGGAAGAAGGGTTTATGTTAATGATCAACTAAGATTGGATTTAATTATTCTGATTTAATAGCAAACTGACACGTCACTCCCAAATGCCACTGCTGAAGCTTTATAATGTGACCCGTGAATATGGGCATAATTCCCCTGTAATTAAATAGTAATAACTTTCAATCCAAATACTTAAAGGTAGTAAACTGGGGAAAAAGAAATAATAATTAAGTGCTGAATAGGTAATTATAAGTAGTGGGCAATTTCGTGCTAAGTTTGCAGAAAAAGAAACAATATTTTGTAATATTACATCATAAACACGCTCTACATATCGGGGTGCAGGCCATATTATGGAGTGGATTACTTTTGCCTTTTTACGTCTTTATTTAATATTCATTATGTTGATGTTCATGATTGATACTGTCTTAATCTATTATTCAACAAGTAACCATAAAATGATGGAGCAAAGTTTAACTAAGACCTTCAAGCTTCCAAGCAGTTTACAGGAAAGGAGTGTCTCCTTCCCTGTAAACTGGCCTTTGCTCCAAATACTACTGTGTGCTTACAATGTAAAGTGGGGAAATATTGTTAGTTTTTCCACAAAATTACCAAGAAATGACTTGTGCAGTACATGAAATTACTTACAAAATAAGTTCCTTTTCTATGAAATTCCTGAATTTATGTAATACCTAAAACTACTCATGCATTTCTTAAAATTACTTACCGATTACTTAAATATACTTACAGTATAACCTTTTCTTTTTCTCCTTAAAAACCTGTTTGTTGCCCTCTTATTCGTTCCCCCCTTGTTCCCCTTTTTTCTCATTTTTTTTAAATCCCATTATTACATTTTTGATTTGTTATTTATTTGATCAAACGTCGTGTAAACAAATTAGCATTGTGAATGGCAACTGTAAAGTTAATACTTATAAAGTAATAAGAGCAGCAAGTTACATTATTTTACACTACTTAGTACTCTAGAGGTAGTTAATGCACCTGTGTTTTTTTTCTCAGTTACAACCTGTTTAACACTTCCACAGTGTTGTGGCTACAAACTCTATGCAAATAGACTATTTATTACTATTTAGATAATTAGCAGACACAGATAATGCCAGTAACAACACTGAGATTTGTTCAATTTCAGCCTTGCGGGAACAATAAAAAACACATAAAACCCCAGAATGCTTTCTTGAAAGACGATAACCAGGCCAACAGGGACTAAGACCTGAAATAGTATCTGGATAAATACCATCGAGAGAAATTTCAATCCCTGATAATTAATGTTGCTCATAAAATCTGGCATCTGGAACACCATGAAGCAAATAAATTCTTGAATTCCCAATTAAACAACTGCTTTCAGGTGCAATAATAATAAATTCTGAGTAAGATAATGAGAACAATTTCTATAATAATGTTTACGGTGAGTTTTGCTTCACAGTTCTGAACGTACCTCAGTTTTAGTCTGTTCTTAGTTAGGGAACCTTTTACTGCTTTGCATCCAATGAGCTAGCTGGAAAGTGGCATAAAAAAGCGTTGAGCTTCTTCATCTGAAGAATCTATGGGAGATGGCCTTGGCCACGCTCTAATATCTCAAGTTGTGTTTTCAGTTATTACTAATGTCAGCAGCTTCCACTGCCAATAAATCTGCCTGCTGCTACATGACTTAGTACACTGGGTCTTCCAAAACTAGAAACCTGAGCGTAGCAAGCCAGGAGTTACTCTCTCACAGACTCTGTTAGCAGCTGTGATCTTATGTGGGTGACCACCGACGCTCGTATCTCACCCTCATGTCTAAATGCACACAAGCTCAGTCCCAGCAACAGTTTTTAGAATAAAAAGCTTTTAGTCTAATCAGCATTCACTACGTTTAATAAAGCAAATAAACACAAACTGAAACTGATTGGCACGATCAAGTCTGAGCTGACACAAGCAATTTAATGTTCCCTTTGGACAAGAAAATGAAGTAAGGCTGTTTTGTAACAGCTCTGTATCAAAGACTTTGTCACGCTTGGATAAAGCATCTTAGCGTGAAATGAGACTGCATACAACTACGATTTGAACAGCATATGTGTTTTACATTTTCCTGACTTGGATTGAAGAATGGGACCTTGTGAACTGTGACATCTGGCTCTGCTGATACTGTTTTCTGACATGGATATATTGTGGAAACACAGAAAGGGGGAGATAAAACTGTATGCCAACATCAGCCTTTAGGGCGTTAGTGCCAGTGCTGTCTGTTTTTATTTTTTAAGTTTTCACAAAACTTGTGGATGTCACCCAGAAGGAATCACCCAATCACATTTTGGGTCTAATAACTCCTTATGACTTCTAATCACTAGAAATCCTCTGCTAATATTTTCCATACTAAAGAGTCATCTCATCATCCCTCCCTCTTGGCACCAGACAAAACAGCCAGTTCATATAGATTCTGACTCTTTTGAAGCCGCACTCCTGATCTTGATGTGATTAATCAGGTTTTAGGCGTAAATATGTTTTCTTTGCCTAGATAGAATAAAAAATGTTCCCTACATGTCAGCTAATTAGTCTATGTAAACGTAACCAGTGGGTAGCAGGTACCCCAGACAGGAATTTTAATGAGCAGTGCTCATCCAGCTCCATGTATAATAGGCTTATAGCACTTCAGCTAACGTTGTTCTGCATGGGCCAAACTCCTACTGTGCCCAGTCATCAATCACTCTCACAATAAGGCCTCTTTTGTGGTGCTGTCATGTTATAGGCTTGTTGATTTCCACTCTAAAATATTTCAATTATCCTGAGAAAGGAGCAGTTAAACGCTTACTCTTAGTAGCCACCGTCAGAGCCGATTGAACCGTGTGGTGTCACACAGTCACAGTCAGTGAGCATCTTCTCGATGTTAGCGAGCCAGTATCTTCCACAGACCATATCTGACAACAGATATGGTCTGGATGCAGGTGCAGAGCAGATGGACTGCCCTGATCCACTCCCTGGTTCCTATTTATTTTCACTACTCACAGGACTAGCAGGCCTTCAAGTAGATTTAGACTGATTATCTTTGACAGGTGCATACATGTAAAGTAAAGAGACAGCTGTTCTAAAAATGTGTGTATTTAACTGTGAGCTGTATGCATATGTGCATGCCCTGACTTGTAATTGAAATAATATGTCCTATAGATAAGTGACTCTCAGTGCCATCAGTGAGAATCTACAGCAAAGTAGCTAGTTTTACATGAAGCCTCTGTGCATATGTACATACATTAACTATAAACAAACAGATATATTTATTTTTGATATTTTCCTGATAAATCCAGTTTGCTTGCCACTGTAACCCTCACATGGCCTCTAGCATGTAGGGAGTGTTCGTATCAAACTGTACAGAGATGTTTGTTTACAGTATGTTGTGGCTGTCTGGCAGTATTACACTGACCTCTGTTGGTGAAGTGACAGCTGTCTTTTGTTCCAGGGAGCAAAAGGGCCTGACGGTCCAGCTGGAGAGATTGGATTAGAGGGCAAGAAGGTAAAGACGCCGGGATATATTTTTATCAAATCACGCAGACACGATTCATAAAAAAGCATGAAACAGCGCAAAATCGCTAAATCAGCAACAATCAGCAGCAAAAATAGCCCCACAAGCTACACATCTTATTTTTTCCACTCTGAAACCTGGAAATATGAAATAAACTGATGTGTCTGGGCAGTTGCTAGCTCTCATCCTTCTTCCTTTCCGCAGGGTTCTGATGGTCCTCCAGGAAAATTAGGTTTCCCTGGACCGCAGGTAAAGCTCCTGCTTCTTCCTCTCATATATTTTTTTGGTGCTCATGTTCCTCCTGAGGAGTGAGATGTCAGCATACTTTAGGGGGCATACATGATAACAACAGTGTGGAGACCCACGGTCTGTGGCCTAGATTTACATAGTTAACAACTTATAGTTTATTTTATGTGTTTGTTTTCTTTTATGGGATTTCATGGTCTTCAGTTGAACTTTGAGGCTTCTGTTGCAGTACCTTGTAGTGATCTTTATTTATCATGATGGTTGTAAATGCAACATCATCAGAAACAGTGTAATAGATTTCACAAAGATACACTTGTTTGTATGGATAGATATTTAAATAATATATATTATATATTATTACATAACAAGTTTATAAATATTCACTGTATAACCATTTTGCTTTAATTCTTGTTTTATGTCTTTCCAGGGAAAGCAAGGAGAACCAGGAGAAACTGGACCTAAAGGATTTTCTGTAAGTTCATTTTAATCATATATGGGAATAATGGACAAATACAATTGTGGAAGATTAGATGGAGTCATGAAACTTTACCCTCTCTATTTTGTAGTTGCTGATCTCATTTTCTGAATATACTGTACCTGACATCACACCTGAAAGCCAGTGTTGTGTGTTATGTTATGTTGCTTATGCTATTAAAATCTAAGCTTTGTAACAGATTTTTAATTGTGATTTGTCAATTTTCAGGGTATCCAAGGGCCTTCTGGATCTCCAGGGGACAAGGGAATAGCGGGCGAGCCAGTATGAACCTCTTCCATTTTCTCAAATATGTCTCTCCTATTCCTTCGTCATCTTTTCACCTTCCCTGTTTTGATACCTCTGACCATCCTCAGTCTCTCTCCTTCCTTTTCAGTCTTTTGCAATATTTTCATTTCAGCTCATCAAACTTCCTCTCTCTTTTACTGAGAGTTTTAATAGATTCCTTTTGGCACCGAGCAACAGAGTAGTTCACTCTGCTTAGCCCTATTTGCTCCCATACGCCAGGAGGTTTTTTATGAGACATATTTGAGTGCTTATTAAAAATATTTTCGCCTGTATTAAATGTTTCCTCTTGTGCAGCCAGTGAATTGTCTCACTCTTTGCACATCTGTTCTGTACAAGACCGATCTTTGAAAAAGAAATTCTGCATTTATAGAAGCGCTAAACTGCTGAATTTGCAGGGAAGTAGACGTGATTGCTGTTGCTATAATAAATCCGGTCTTTACTTTAAAAGATTTGCTGTCCTTCTTGTGGCTTTGTTTAATTGAACGGCGGGATAGGCAGAGCACAAATAGAGGCTCAGAAGTGTGTCAATTTGCATGCAAACTGACTTTCCCTCAGCAGTATTGGAGACCCCGTCCTTCTTTATTGTCATTAATATGACAGAGTTACAGGCTGATATTTTCCTGTTTCCTGTTTAATTGGAAAATTAATCACTTACATAACTGCTCTTGATGCATACTTCACAGAGCGGAAAAAAATCATATTTTCCATTCATTCTTCACAGCTATGTCTCTTCTACTGCATGGCTCCTTTTACTTTTTACAAGTCTTGTAGCAAAAAAGTCTTCAATATTTATGTACCCTGACATTATTTATGATGTATTTGTGCCAAAGCATCAGCATTTAAGAAGCAGGATCCGTGACATGATTAGTCTTTGCATGCAGAGCCAAACTGGGTACTGATGGCTTGCTGATTTATCTGCCACTGGCACACTCACAGCAAACATCAGCCAGAGATTCCCTTTTCTTTTTTTCTTTTTTTTAATGCACGTTACAAGCTAGTCGATTTTAATTAGGTTGAAAGATTTCTATTTCTCTTGTCATTTAGGGGCCGGCAGGGCCACGTGGGACTATCGGACCTTTGGGAGAGATTGGTCAAAAGGTGAGAGACATCACTTACAGGCAAGCGTGCATTCATATTCTGGATGCAAAAGGCCGTGCTGTTTATTTGCATGCACAAAAAGGGTGTTGTGAAAACTAAATGAATAAATATGTGACATCTGTTCTTCATCCTACCCCAGTGGATCAATAACACTCTCTAATTTAACCAATCTGTCCGATTTAATCAGTCAGCTACATAACAATGGGGTCTTTTTTCCCTCCCTTCTCCCGCCACTCTCTTATGCCAATACATACACAAAACTTGAGATATTATTCATATGCAATGGCAAAGAGTCATCTGTTGTTTTCCTCTTCATCTTCATTTTCAAGGGTCCTCCAGGAAAAGTGGGTGAACCAGGACTGCCAGGCGAGCCAGGGGAGAAGGTAAGACAATAATTTTGTTGTAGTTTTACCTCGGCATGCTCTATGTTTTTACTCTGTTCAACTCACAGGATATCAAAATTTAAGATCTATCTGTGTTTATGTGTCAGGGAGCCATTGGACTTTCTGGGAATATCGGAGAGCAGGGACTAATAGGACAGCGGGTATGTTTATCTGAATTATGCTGTACAATCTTCTTTGTTCTTGTTTCTTTCATAAACATAATATATTTTTTATATATATATATATATATGTGTGCGTGTGTGTGTGCGTGCGTGCGTGTGTGTGTGTGTGTAGGGAGAGCCAGGCCTAGAGGGAGAAGCTGGTCCAGCTGGTCCTGATGGAACCAAGGTGAGATGTTTCTTCCCTTTTGTGATTTAACTGTCCTTGATGCTGTATTCCAAACCACAGCAGTAGTTTCATGTGTAAGAGTGCCGCTGTCCATCATGCACCTTCAGGGGGAAAAGGGTGACATGGGTCAGGAGGGTGACAAAGGAGAAAAAGGTGAAACTGGACAAAAGGGAAAGGAGGGCCCTCCTGGAAGTCCTGGATTCACTGGCGTCAGGGTAAATAACCTGTGTTTCTTTTAAAATTCATACACATACGCACAGACTTTTAAACCTCACTCTAAGCCTTTTCTCATGCTAGGGTCCAGAAGGGAAACCTGGCAAAATTGGGGAACGAGGCAAACCAGGGTCAAAGGTGCTAACATCAAATAACCTAACAAGTATTCACAAATAATGACAAATAAACAAATGCTGTGTGCTCAGGTATATTCTAACTCTTCTTATTCTGTATTTTTAGGGTGCCAAAGGTAATCAAGGTCACCTCGGGGAAACTGGGCCTGTGGGGAAGACTGGACCCCCTGGTTTTGTTGGGCCAAAGGGTTCCAGAGGAACCATTGGTCATGTGGTAAGGTGGAATAGTATTGATGTAAATTACAAGCACTTTACATAATAAACACTTAATAGATAAACCGACTGAAGACACAACATTTGTTTTCTATAGGGAGCTCCAGGTCGAATGGGTCAACAGGGGGAGCTTGGTCTTGCAGGTTATGAGGTAAGATTGTTTTGTTAAATGTATACACCTGAGTCAGCACAATGAAGCATTTGTTAAAGTTAGTTTAGATAATGTGATTTGTTGCGACTTTATTTGCAGGGCCATCAGGGACCTCAAGGCCCCATAGGGCCTCAGGGACCAAAAGGTGAAAAGGTATGCCCTGCTCACTCTCTTACTCTTTCACTGTGTCCTAGGCCAAATCCTTATCCTGTCCCTGGAATAAGTTAGATATGTAACAATCAGGAGGCATTTCAAAAAAGCTTAAAATCATCAAGAAGGTTTGTATTACTCATAAACATTTGAGTAAAATTTCTCTCACTTTTATCATTAGGGTGAACAGGGGGATGATGGGAAGGTAGAGGGTCCCCCTGGTCCTCCAGGTGACATGGTAAGTCACACCCAACTTACTTTCCTTTCTCTTTCTCAAGTTTGTCTTCTATACAGTTGCAGAAATCATGTCAGTTTCAGTTAATTAATAGACTTTGTGTATCAGGGACCTCCAGGTGACAGAGGAGAAAGAGGGGAGCCAGGAGATCCTGGGTACAAAGTGAGGACCATCCTTCCACTTGATTTTTTATAATATTTATTTGTGATTATCTGTTATATAATCTGTTGTTATATTTTAGGGGCAAATTGGTGTGGATGGTGAGCGAGGTAGACCTGGTGCTCCTGGACTACCAGTAAGTTCCAATACTTGTGATTTTTAGGCACACAAACACCTGGTTTGTCTTTACACGCTTTCATTAACACAACTGTCAATTTCAGGGACATCCTGGACCTCAAGGGCAGCAAGGACCCAAAGGGGCCAAAGGAGATCAAGTAAGGATGGGAAACAAAAATGATGACGTGTGTGAGGTTCAAGGTTCTCAGCAATATGTTACAGTTGGTGTACAGCTTGGGAAATGGGCCAGTCTGCATAATGAGTCCTTTGACATACAAAACTAATATAAAATGCAACTATAAATGTATTATTTTTAAATTACATATTTGTAACATTTTGGCACATTGGTATAGGGAAGTGGTAGGCTGGAGTACTTACTCCATTACTGGAATAAATAATATGGACAGTTTTGCTGATAAAAACATCTATAGGATGCTCATTGCATAAAAAAAATAATTACCTCATATAAATGTGCATCATATTAACTCTTTTATATAGACACAGCTCCAAAAAGTTGAAAGATGAGCTCATATTGTGCATAGTGAGAAGAATTTGGCAAAGTATACAGCACTGTGCAATGTGGGCTAACAAGAAAAGCTCATCCCAGTAAGCATTTAACATTACCAGCTTCTAATAAGTACCAGAGATGTGTTCTAAAAATGTCAGTACATACCTTTAATAATGAATACCTGTTCAGTAACTGCACACTTAAAACTTTCTGTCTCTCATTCTTAAGGGTCAGAAAGGCAAACAAGGTCAGCCAGGACCAAAAGGAGCCAGAGGACCAGAAGTGAGTGACTAGTTTTCGTACTTGTTTCAGTGTTTATTCAAAAAGAAAAGTTTTTGCATACTATCGGTCTTGAAAAAATCCGTATTCAGGAAAATGGATTGTGTTAATTGTCAAGTAAG
Source organism: Hemichromis elongatus (assembly GCA_015108515.1). Taxonomy (NCBI): domain Eukaryota; kingdom Metazoa; phylum Chordata; class Actinopteri; order Cichliformes; family Cichlidae; genus Hemichromis; species Hemichromis elongatus. Next base: position 92,221 of record VUQR01011394.1, read on the forward strand.
ATGACCTTTCACAGGATTTGCTGTAGTTATCTGATAAGCCTGCTCTGCTATGTAGGGTGTCGGTGGTCCTCCTGGTCCTAGAGGTGTGGTGGGCCGAGAGGGTCAGGAGGGTGTACCTGGGGTGGATGGAGTCCCAGGAAAAGACGGCAGTAAAGGAATCCCGGTGAGAGGATCAAGAAAATCATATTTTTCATTTCATTAGTTGTCTTTCACTCCTATTTCCATCCAGTAAATGATTTTCAGAGATGCAAAACAGCCTGATGAATTTGCTCGCTTTCGTAACTGTAGATAGGCAAAATGCCTTCTGTCTCCTCGTTAATTGGATCATTAAACCCTATCCCTTTAGGGGCATAAATAAATCATTAATCATAAAATATTAAGATTATTTAATAATTAGATTTTCCTTTGTTTGTTAATTGTTTGACCCAAATGTTGTCAAGAAGTGGCATACTGCTCCAAAAGCATGAATGCACAGTTTAGTAGGCTGATTTTGTCTTCTTAATGCCACTATCAGGACAAAAGCTTGTTTATTTTATCAGCTCAGTTAACCGTTTCTTTTTCTTTTTCTTCATTTTACCTTTTCAATATGAATCTAGGGAGAGCATGGTGACGATGGGGAGGCTGGTCTTCCTGGAAAAGCTGGCTCGCGCGGTAAAACTGGCGTTCCAGGGCTCCCAGGAGATCAGGGAGCTTTTGGATCAAAGGTAGGAGGGATGTTCTTTCCAATGAGCAATAGCTACCTCAAGTAAGGAATATACTAGTACAGTATGAAAGCCCTAATAAAAATGCATTCATTCATCGATCTAGGGTGAGCGGGGTCTTCCAGGTCAGAGTGGACCTCCTGGAAAAAGAGGCTTCAAAGGTGGAATGGGATTGCCAGGGCCACAGGGTGACAAAGGACCTAAAGGACAACCTGTGAGTGTCAGCAACAGATACTTTAGTACACGTAACAAGGGTTAGATGTTGAGTAATGATTAATTTTCCTTTTAAATTAATTCTGGACTAAATTCTCACTCAGGGTGACACAGGAGAGATGGGTTTTCCGGGAGTTCTGGGAGTTTTTGGACCAAGGGTAAGTTTACAACAAAGCACTAACAGAATTTTCCACACATATATGAAGCTGTTCATTTGCAGTGCATAATCATTAGTATCAAGATTTGACAACACATGACAATGACATTGATTAAAAGTCAGGAAAAGCATGAAAAGGAGGAGCTCAGATGGGGGTGGGTTACCAAGCAGCTTGCAGATGCACAGCAAATGCAAACTCAAGCAGCATAAACAGTACGCACTTTATGATAATTCCTGATTGAATGCATTGAAGGGTAAGCCATCATCTGATCTGCCAGGACTTCACCTGAACTTGACTTGGTGCCCTGCCTGAACTAACACTACACTGGATTTGTTGTTCGGGTCTAGTCTAGATGTTGTAACTCCTGGCCCTGGCTTAGCTGAAATTGTTGGTGTTTTCACAAGTTTGTGTTGTGTACTATTATACAGACATTGTATACACACGTCAAATGCGACTAATGTCAGCTGATGTGTAACTAATCATGTGACATGGTGGGTAAGACCACCATAGCTCATTTTTTCCTAAATTCCATTTAATATTGAAGTCATCAGAGCTTATCCAGTGTTCCAATATGAAGCAAAAACCTATAGTCAGAAATAGGTTAATGTAAACATATATTTTAGGCAGAACTGACAAAGTGTGTAATGGGTGTGTGTAAATATGTATCACTTTCAGGGGCCTCCAGGAGACTTTGGGCCAAAGGGCATAAGAGGGTCAAAAGGGCCCCAGGGATCAATGGTAAGTAACGTGATGATTTAGATCATGCCGATAAAAAGCTCTGAAATGCTCATTCTTTTGTTTTTCTCCTTTAGGGTAGACGAGGAATTGTTGGTCCTGTAGGAATTATTGGTCCCAATGGAAGAGCAGTATGTTTTGTACATGACAGAAGCTTTGACATTTCTCTGTGCTGATGTCTTTCAACATACTCACTGGTTTATGTACACTTTACAGGGTCCTCGAGGTCAGAAAGGCAATCGTGGCGAGACTGTGAGTTTTCTTTATCTTTTATCATATCTATCACTTGTTTTTTCCAATTCGTTTACATTAAGAGTGCAAAAAGCAGAGTTGATGGCAATATTCAGGCTAAAAATATGTTTTTCTCTCTCTGAACAGGGAGCTCAAGGTCCAAGGGTATGTTTGCACAGCTGTTACAATGTATGTTCATTTTACTGTGGCCCCTTGAATGACAACAAGGTTAATATAGAAATTATATTCTCTTCCCTGTTAGGGATCTCCCGGACCTCGTGGACCACCTGGACGCCCAGTAAGTTTTTTTTTCCTCAGTGTTTAACCAAATATTATTTTCCAGTTTGCGTGATTCATTGCCTAATTACTTGTTTTTTTATTTCCTTTAGGGCCCTCCAGGTGTCCCTCTGTCATTTGTAAGACATGTTATATTTGCTGGTTTCAGTACATTTGATATATGTTATTGAAAAAGATACAATGTCACTGATTAAACTCAAATTGTTGTTTTTTTGATGTAGAAAGAAGATGGTGTATTGTTTATGGATTTACCAACCCCACTCAGGACTGAGGTTAGTGGAAAATGGTGATAGTGTTTCCCCATTGTTAAACTTTATAATCTGTTGACAACTTAAAAGACTCTCGTATTTTAAGAATAAGCCTGTGATGGATCTGCCGATGCTGGACCAAGGTGCAGAGATCTTCAAGACCCTCCACTACCTCAGTAACCTGATCCAGAGCCTGAAGAACCCACTGGGCACTCGGACCAACCCTGCACGTATCTGCAGGGATCTGCACAGCTGTGAACAGAAGTTAAATGATGGTGAGGATGGTCTGCATGACACAGAGGGTAAACAGTTTTGTGACGAATGATCCTAAAACATGTTTGAATTTTCAGGCACGTACTGGATTGACCCCAACCTCGGTTGCACATCAGACACAATAGAAGTCACCTGCAACTTTACAGGAGGTGGACAGACTTGCCTGAAACCAGTAACAGTGTCCAAAGTATGCATTAGATAGTATTAGCCCCCAGTGTCCACACAGTTATAAAATCTTGAGAACTGTTACACATAACACAAACTTGTTAACCATCTCCTTTTCTGTAGCCAACAGTCAGTGTTGGTCGCGTTCAGATGAACTTCCTGCACCTGCTGAGCTCAGAGGCTGTGCAGCACATCATCATCCACTGCCTGGATGTCCCTATTTGGAGGTCAGCTGAGGATCAGCCTGTTGAACAGGGGTCTGTAAAATTCAAGGCCTGGAGTGGGGAGGTGTTTGAGGTGGGGGGAGAGCTGGAGCCAGAGGTCTTGGAGGATTCCTGCTGGGTAAGAGTGAGGTCCCGTTATATTGTTTAATGCATGTTATATCATTACTAAATTTTTGGCATTCAAAGCATACTGAAAACTGTAAGTATAAAGAAAAAAGTTGCTCTAATTTTGATATTTTCAATATTTCAGATAAAAGATGGGCGCTGGCACCAGACCCATTTTGTGTTCCACTCCCTAGACCCAACCCTCCTCCCCGTGGTTGACATTTACAACCTCCCGAAAGCTAGTCCCAGCTCTCATTACCACCTAGAAGTGAGCCCTGTTTGCTTCCTGTGAGACTGTGTCTTCAGAACAAAGAAGGGTGGAACAACCATCACTGCAAGACACATTCACATAGGTGGAGAATGGAGCAAACCATCTCCAACACACCAAACAAACCATGGCCAAACACTGTCCAAGCAAGAAGATTCCACCAACCCCCAAACAGATCCTGCTTCACTCTGCTAAACTCCCTGGACTGCAGACACAGAGGGAGGAAGCACAGGGAGTTCGGGCTGGAGCAGGGGGCAAAGAAGGGCTGAGAAAGAAGAAAGAACAGCCAGTTCTCGCACTACAACCTTCTTCAGGCTCTTCAAAATGGATCTTCTCATATACGCTTACTTGGAGAAAATAAAGGCGCTAGGCCACAAAATCTCTCCAGAACATTTCTAAGTGAAGGGAGACAAAGGCCGATTTAATCAGTGGACATTATAGTAACTTATTTTTGTATACAGTCTGTATACTGAGTGTACTTTTTGGGGGGAAATACCAGAAATTTATTTCTGCTAGAAGAAAAGAATTAAAGTAATCTGGATTGGTTCAATGTACATATTTATATATATATGCTTATAATTAACTTTTATACCTGTATATCTTATGTAAATTAATAATAATAGTAATAATAATTATAATAATCTTTAAGTGCAATAGAAGACGAGAAGATAAGTTGGTATTTTAAATCTATATGTAAGGATTTGTCAGGGGTGCCATTTTTTATTTTTTTTGCCTTTGGTGCTCATCGTCTCGTGATCTGGCATAGGTGAATCAGTCCAGAGGGAGAGTTGTTTGCTTAAATTGAGCAGAAGTCACATTTATATTTGTCTTACTCCATTGGAAGATTTCCCTGATGTGGGAAACGCCCAGTGGCACACAGTCAGCCCTCAGTAAATTACATCCAAAGCCACAAGCCAATACCTATCCACAGGGGGTATATTAAATACTTACTGGACCAGATGCCACTGATGATTAGGGAGAATTTAGATGGAGATTAGGGGGTCAGGTTTAGGGAGACTGTGGAGCTCAAGTTCTCAGTAGTGTTTCTCTAACTATGGAGTGTCCTTGCTTCTTTATTTATCATTTACAGTAAAAGGTAGGTGTTCTTTTTAAATCAGCATCAGTCATAAACCTCTCCTATACCACCTATACAGCAATCCTTAGAGGAGAACTGAGCCATATGAGAGAGTAGTGTGAATACAGGAATCCAAATCAATCTCCAAACCTGTCCTCTCTCTACGGCATAGTGCTAGGTAAACTGTTTAAGGTGCTAGCCATAGTGCTGTATTTACACCACTGTGCAAAAATATCCCAATGTTTATAGCGTTTGCATGCTTAAACAAATCAAAAAAATATTGCCATAGCTGTATAATGCACTATAATAGCAATATCCCATCTAGCACTACAGAATTCCCTAAAAGTAAGTCATCTGTCATTTATGTAAATGTGTTCAGTGCTGCAATTGTAGGTGTATAGAGAGCTTAT
>VUQR01011395.1:0-31922 GCA_015108515.1 Hemichromis elongatus
GCTTCAGTGTCTACCAGCACAGTTTTTGTAAGTGAAGCATTAAAGGCCTAAATAAAAATAATGACACACATCATAATAATGAAAACACCACACAAACCAGACTTGTGTTTTATTTGAAATATTACAAGCTGAGCTGAAAGCAGCTTTTGTATGAACATTGTGTGAACACTGTTATTTTGTGGAACATAATTACTAAAAGAAAATTTTGAAAATCAGTAAAACTTCTTAAACTTATCGAACTTTTTTTTCTTAAATTGCACTGACCTTGAAATTAAAATACTTAAAAAACAAGGCACACATATTATAACAATTGCAGTCAACAATGACCTAAACAAACAAGTTCTGATCAGCAGCTTGTTTTGCTGTGACCTCATCAGTTTGCTTCAATAACTCAAAGGAAGAAGAGCTTGTCGCAGAGCTGGATGGCCGGTTCCGAGTTCAGGTACTGGCCAGACAGGAAGGCCAGTTTGTGGGCATACTTGCAGGGTGCTGGAACACGAATGGTGCCGGGCCAGTTCCAGTACAGATGGCACATCTTGAAAGTCAACCTGGCAAGAGACCAAATCAACCATGAAGTGTTTTTGAACTGACCAAACATTCACAATTAATTTGAATTTGTCAGGAAGATATACAAAAAAGAAATCACAGCAATACTTAGAAAGCAACAGTAAAACCAGTGAGGCTCAAAAGAAATAAATTACTTAAAATGACACTGAGCACAGTTACAAGATATAAATGTGTACAGAAGCACCTGAGCTCCTGACACACACACACACTTTACCCACTTCTACTCCATTTGATTGCTTGCATGTATGGCCTACTGCAATGTCAACAGTGGGAAGGAAAATCTCCCTTTTAACAGGAAGAAAGCTTTCAGCAGAACCAGGGAAGCTCAGCCATCTGCCAAGACCACTCATGCTATAAACTTATTAGAGATCTTAGAAATTATACTGATAGACAAATCTGAATGACATGCACACAACACAATACAGTGAATAAACATATATAGGGCTACATTTTTCTTCTTCACTTACACATATGTATCGTACACAACTGTATAGCAGAACATCAGACTCACTGTGTAGCAGTTATTGTGCACAACATATAATTAATATGATTATGTACTGAACGTCAACAACTTCAATGTTACGTCATATTCAGGAAACACTAACTGAACGTTTGATAATGAAATGTAATTTATTTAAAGAACATGTAAAAAACAAAACAAAAAAACAAGCAGCTTATGGGAGAGGATATATTTACAAAACCAATGGAGTAAGGTTGTGAGTACATCTGGGAAGATTGCCCCAAAGACTTTCAATAATCAGTTTTGGTGATCTGAGAAAGGCTCTTTTTCTTACAGTTACAGTGATGACCTAAAAGATAACCTCATAATCCTCTTAATTATCAAATATTAAGTCCACATATTGCTTAGTAGAAATGAATCTGGATCATACCTTTGCAAATGGTCTGGTGTCAGCTTTGCCGTGTTGTATAGACAGATGTAGTGCGTCGGAAGTCCGCAGCCCTGATGAACGTGATGTGCCATCAGGTAGAAGTCCACCCTGAGCGTGGGGAAAACAATCACTTTAGTTTGGCAAACTTGACAGAATCGAAACGTTTCCTCAACAAAGTACACATCTGCTACAGCTGCCAGTACACTCTGATGTCACTGTTTCGCTGTGCACATGGTTAAATTCACATGTATTTTTACAAAATATTTTCATTAAAAGCTGTTTACTAGTGCAGCTTCTGGAACAGCACTGAGATCCACATAAGCATCATCGCCTTTTAACTGAACTGCCAGTGTAGACTATTAAAGTAGGTCACCTGTGCCTTAAGGCTGGACAAAAAGCAGGAAGCAGGCTTTTAACAGCAGCACTGTGTTTACATTTACACATTTTGTAATAATTTCTCACATTTATAAAATGCTGCCTCAGAAACAAACTGACATCCTACAATCCTTCTAATTGGAATCAGAGCACTTGTTTTTATTTCCCCCAGACTAACCAATTTTTATGCGTCAGGGTGTGATCCACGACAGTTCCAGGAGGGGGAGCGCCAAAGCGGTTTGCAGCCCAGGAGTACAGAGTGGTGTTAATGCGTTTTTGTACCACGATGAAGACCAGCTTGAACTCGAAGCCGGGGAACTTCGCAAAGCATTCGATCAACTGTGGGATCTCGTACTGCTCCACCATTTTAAGCTGGCCCTCTGAGACACCGTCTCTGTACACCACAATCTTTTCTGGCAAGTTGTGGTTTACCTGTTAGACACGGGTAATCAAAGTAAAGTTATACAAATTTGATTCAGTAAATGAAAAGTGCATTAAACCCAGCAAACTACACTGCTATTTTAATGACACTGCATTAACTGATAGGTGAGAATTAGATCTGGTTTACAGAGTGGAGTACTGAATCAGAACACATTTCTGAAATGCATTTGCACCTCATAGTACTTCTGCAGTGCAGCCAGGAAGCACCGCCTGAAGCCAAAGATCAGTTCCTCAGTGGGGGTCTGGAAAGTTACTCTGGAGTACCAGCGGGTCATTGAGCTGGAGGGGACAACACACTGCTGTTAGGACGCATGCATGGTGCATCTCACCAATTCCAGGTCAAATAGTTTCTCTTTTTTCAAGGTGATGCAGATCAACATGAAGAAAAGTGAATCAAAGCATTGCTTTGCATTATCGAGTAAGTTAAGTGAAGTTAGTGTTTTCGGCATACTAACACTTTATTTTGTGCTCCACATTAAATATATGTAATAATTTAACTGTGAAGAAAATATTAAAACTAAAAAATAGGGCTGCCAGTGTTAATCACGTTAAAATGACGTTAACACAAAAACCGCGTTAACGCCACACCTCCGTTAACGCGGATCGCCCTTTGTGTGGGGCTGGACAGCGCTAACGCGTTAATCGAGCTTCCCGCGCTAACGTGATTAACGCGTTTGCACCGTCCAGCCCCACACAAAAGGCGATCTGCGTAAACAGAGATTTGCCGCGTTAACGCGGGTTTTGTGTTAACGCCATTTTAACGCTGACAGCCCTACTAAAAAAATAACTAGACAAAAACAGGAAAAAGGGAAGTTTACCTGTTCACACTCGCGACAAACCCCATGACTGACTGATGACCCTTGCTGGCGTCGTGGTGGACATCAACTCCAACGACCATCAGGTTTTTCTGTTCAGGGGAGGCAGGTTCATCATGTTCCCATGTTAAAAGCTCTGATTTCCACAAACCAAAACATCTCTGTAATGATGTTACAATAGCACTTCTCAATTAAAATCAATATGCCAGGGCAATCACAGACAACACACCATGTCACAATCTAAAGACACTCAAGAACAAGTGAGAAAACATAGACGTTGACATCAGACTGGGTTACAAGGCCATCTCTAATATTTTGGGAGTGTAATGAAGCATAGTGAGTGCCAATGTACAAATGCAGAAAACTTAAAAGTCTACAAAAATTACCCCAAGAGCACAAAAAAACCTGAGAACGTCATCCAAAGAACTGCAAGCCTCAATCACCTCAGTTAAGATCAGTGTTCATGATTCAATTTCAATTTGCAGGGATCATAAAAACTGGACTCTGGAACAATTTTCTCAGATTAACCTGCTCCATAGTGATAGGCCCACCAGGGTAAGAAGAGAGGCAGATAAAGTGATTCCATCACTCCTGTTCACTCAAGCCTTTGGGCTTTGATTCTTTTTTGTGTAAAGCAACCTTGAGTCCCTTGAACAGTGTTGTATAAATCTAAGCTATTACTATTGCCATGCTAGTGCCCACCATACAAGCCCGTGAGAAAAGCATCATGACCTGGTGTTGCCTCAGCTGGTAAGATACAAATTCAGCAACATTCTATGCCTGAAAACTGAGGTCACCTCAACGAGACATCATGGATCCGTCACCACAGAGTCCAAACTTTAATCCCACTGAAAATTCAAACAGTATGAATGCCATGTATATCTCGGCCTAGTTGAGTACATGCGACAGCAATTACTGGAAATACTGCAGGTTTGACAGATGTTACTGAAATGCTGCACAAGGAGATTAAGCCACAGGAGATCACTGCTAAAAAGACTCACTGCTCGGAGACTGCTGACACAACCGGAACCTCACAGAGAATCTTCGGGGTATTGTCGAGAGGAAGATGAAAAACACCCAATAAAAAAAAATAGAGAGGAGCTGAAAACTACTATCAAAGTAACGTGGGCCTCAATAACACCTCAGCAGGCCCACAAGCTGATCGCCTCCAAGCCACACCACAAAACTGATGCAGTAACTCAAGGTAAAAGAGCCCCAACCAAGTATCGGGTGTATAAAAGAACACTTTATCTCTGTTACGAATAACTTTTTAATTGATGTGAGGAAATATTCTAATAATTATATATTTGATATAATCTAAAAACTAAGACAAAATCACCAAAATCAAAGCAGAAGATGGCACTTTTTGAATTAAATTTCAGGAGTTTTTCAGAAGCACTAGTGCGGTGTAATAGGAATGTTCCAGCTGACTACTTTTTCAGTCATTTAATTTAGGGGACACGATTTGAGATTGTTAATCACATTTTTTGTTAATCGTGTTTTAAATGTTGCAGAGAAATGGGACGTGTGGTGTCATATATATGCCAATTTTGGAATTAGGATTTGAATACTCGTTGTTAGTGTCCTGCACGGTTACAGTATGTGTGCTTATATACTGGTGAATGTATCGGAACAAAGAACAAACCTTGTATTCATCACATTTTTGGTCAGCAAAATCAAGTTTATGATCTTTTCCCCAAATTGTACTGTCATCGAATGGCATCATGACACTTACCAGAGGAACATTGACAGTCCACAGCTCTCCTCCTAACTTGCTGTTTATCTGCAGAAGTATCTTCTGGGCCACACTCTTCAACTTCTGTTGCTGGGAAATTGTGCGGACATTGATGGCCTAATGACAAATAGGTGACGGTGAAACAAACTTTCATTTTTGGAAGAAAATATTTTCAAAATAACTAATTTATGCATCTATTAAGTTCTAAATGTTTCACTTCTTTTCCCTAATGCTAAAAGAGCACAAACATCACCAACCTGGGATGGGATGGGATTTTTAACACAGCATATCTTCTTGATGGCCTTGTAGAGATCAACTCTGTTCCCCGAAATGATGCAAATTATAAGTTGCAAATTGGGCTGCACACAGAAGTGAAAAGACTAGTATAGTTATCTAAGACAACATTGACCAAACATCTCAGGATTCAATGGTAATGACAAAGAGGAACCCCCCCTCCCCCCAGCAACAATAGATTAGACACAGCCTTGTTCTGTTTGATAAATTTGAACGTTTTAAGCTGGAAGCAATCATCAATAATGTTTCCACGATGGTCATTACAGGATGGAGACTGTCAGCAACAATGCTCTGGTAGGTTGTGGAAATGAAATGACCCTCAGTTGGTTCAAACTGCAAAGAAAATAACCAGCACACCACTACACCACCGCCGCTCTTAACAACTGACACCAGACATGAGGAATTCATGCTGTGCTTTTGCCAGATTGGTCCCTGCCATCTCAGTGTTGAACCAGAAATTGATAACAAGCAACATTTTCCCAATTGTCTATTTTCCAATTTTTGGTGAGCCTGTGCAAAGCCCAAGTTCTTAGCAGACAGGAGTGGGACCCGGTGTGGTCTTCTGTTCCTGCAGCACATCTACTACAGAGGTCAAAATTGTTGTGCATTCAGAGATGCTCTTCTGTAAACTGTGGTTGTAACTGTGGGATATGCCCCAAATCTCACATCCCGATATAAGACATCTATCGTCCCGACAACAATAACAAAAATGTTTACATTTTCTGTAAATTCGGAATCGCGGTCAACTCGACTTGCGTGAAGTGTTTTTAGCTGGGCGTCATGTACCTGGAGTCGAGTGTTACATAAGTTGAAACGGCCGCAATTATCTTTGTATCGATTAAATGGCGTGCTGCGGGGAAGAGCCTGTTCTAAGGTTTTTTTTTTAGCACCTGACGGCTCTTTTTAGCTTCTCGGCCGTAAACCCTCTGAATACTATTTCACGTGATTTCGTTTATTTTAAAAAATCTCAACAGGATCTTCTGCTTTATTGTGAAAAGTTTATGTGGAAAGTAAACAAGCGGACGGCGGAGCGACACGACTGTTTTACCGTTGTCGTTGTTGCTAACGACAACGCATAAAAACAGTCACTTGTCCGTCCGTAGTGTGATATTAAATATAAGAGAAAGTGAGAACTTTCGCTTATATTTTTGCGACACCACAAAACAAACGATTGCGAAATATAAAAAGGATCGACATTTTTATGTCGTCATTTGATATATATCGTTATATCGAACAGCTCTAGTTGTAACAAATGCTTACTTGAGTGACTGCTGCCTTTTTATCAGCTAGAAGCAGTCAGACCATTCTCCTCTGACCTCTGGCATCAACAAGGTATTTTCACCCAGAGAACTGCTGCTCACTGGATATTTTCTCTTCTTCAGACCATTCTCTATAAACACTAGAGATGGTTGTGTGGGAAAATCCCAGTGGACCAACAGTTTCACAAATATTCAGAAAACAACAACTTTACCATGGTCAAAGTCCCTTTAATTATCTTTCGTTCTCATTCCAATGCTCAGTTTAAACTTCAGTAGGTCATTTAAGTATGCAGAGATGGTCAAAATGACCACTGACTCAGGTGCTGCCATATGATTGGCTTATTAGATATTTGCTTTAACAATCAGCTAAACAGGGGTATGTCACAAAGTGGCTGGTGAGCGTGTGAACTAGGCAAGAAAAAGTTGGTGTTTGGAATTCACTAACGTATTTAATAAAGGCAGGAAAAGTACAACTGCTTGTCTGTTAGTCAGACTCCATTTGTCCATCATATGCAAAAACTTCAAAACTTCAGGTAAATCCAAAGGATTCACAACCCCTTTCTTTGAACCGTAATAAACTATAATTTTTATAAATTAAAATATATCCAATATTAGTCTATCCTTCAAGCTTGGGTCATAAGATTTCTTCAAACTACATATTTCTATATCATACCTGACTCGTGATGTACGAGTGAATGGTGTCGGCATAAGTCTCAGTCCGATCATCTCTCAGCTCCACAGAAATGGGTCGATTTATTCGCATCCCAATCGCTGTGGCCACCTTGTTAAAGGTGGAAACCAGCTCTTCAGCCTGTGCTGTACAGCGTTTAGGGTAGAAGATGGCCCAGAAGTTCAAGGGAATCTAAGAGTAACATGGGTCAGTTAATGGAAGAAGCGAGTGGTAGAAATCAGCCATATTTGTACTATGGTAAAGTAACATGCTCACACACTGATACTTTGGCAGGCAGTGTATTAACTGTGTATCCTGTTTTATTCTTTAAATACCTTTTCTGTTGTTTTTGGGTTTAGTCTCTCTCTGTCTTGATTTTTTTTTCTCATCTATTTCTTATTCTCTAAGCATGTCTGTCCCATTTTTCTCTTGTCTGTTGTTTTCCATGTTTCATGTTCCATGTTTCTACTTAATGTGCCTCAGCTTTCAGTGACAAAGGACAATCAGAACTAGGACTTCATAAACTTTAGTAAACTACTGTCGCTGTTTATTTGTACAAACAATATTCCATTGTTTATAAGCCTTTCTTAGCCTTGTCACATTATGCGGGTACGCAGCTCTTGGCAAGCACACTTAAAACAAGCAGGCAGAACTCCAGATAAATTGTTGCTGTATCCTCAGTCTGAAATGTTTTTAGTTCACATTCTGGGTTCTAAAGAACATTTTCATGTCATATTTTCAAAACATAGTGATAAATCAATCATAAAAAATTGACTTCCTTAATGATTTCCAATGTTTAAATTCAGTTCCTGTCTGAATACAGCTTTATTATTTCTATATTTTCATCACAGAGAGAGGGAGAACTAACAATATTTGACCCATGTCATTGTGCTTAAACATTAATGGTTTACAGTTTTTTTAAATTGTTTAGCTGACTGAGCACATCTCTGGCAACCACCAGACAAGGTCCGGGATATGAAACAGCACATTTATATAGGGCTCTACAGATAAGCATTCATAACACTTACATTGCTGATTGAAGCATCCCTCACAACCTCCCTGGACCAAGACGCATCAGCACCAGTGGCAAAGGATGAAGACTGCAGGTAGATGGTTTCAATGGGAAGAATTCTACCTTGGATCTGCAAAAGAGAAAAAGATTCATACTACATTGTGAAGAAAAACAGAGAAAAGGAGAGCTTCCACAAGAAAAAAAAGGCACACAAGGAAAGAAAACAAAAGAACAAGCTCTTAGATTCACTTAAAAAAGAACTGTTATTGTATGCATTATGTTTACTAACCAAATAAAGTGGAATATGGCCTCAAGTCAGTCAGAATTTAATACCATTGTACTGAAAGGTTATAGCATGTCACTGGTTTAACTGTGCATTTCTCACACAACTCTTGAGGAGAAAATAGCCCACGGTCACTTATCATCACTGCTTTGAATGAAGGAGTTTTCTAAAGTGACACGATTCATACCATCGAGATTTCTGTGCAAATCTCCAGTCCCCAACGACTGAGCTCTTTCAGACTTTCAGGATTGGTGTTCACGTTCCTCAGAAGCTGCTTTATCGAGTGAGTATGCTGCTCCCCACTGACGTTAATGTTCATGGTCAAGTCCTAGAATATGTTAAAAAGAACAACATTCTCTTTGAGCAGTCAGGTTTCCACAAGTTATTTTATTCATTATCAATTCGTTTCATGAAGGTTTTAAGACCAGAATTTTTTCTTGGAAATTTCCATTACTGACAATAAGCATAAAACATCTTTGTTCTGACAGTTAGTGTTAGCAAACCATTGCACTGCTGTGTAGAAATTACATGTTTACACTGGCAAAATCTAATCATTTAAATACTGCACACTCTTACGACAACAGAGTTTTAAAATGCTATATATTCTTTTTTCAACCAACATACACATTATGTATTAACATTACCATTAGGTTAGACGAGCAGCTTCTAAGAGTGAGGAAAGTATACTGAAACATCAAACTTACTTTCATAGCTTTGAAGTCCTTTCTCATTTTCTCAGGAATTCCTGTCATGAAGGAAAGCTCTGGGACTAACAGGATGTCACCAGAGATGATTTGCTGCAACAAATGAATAATTAGTTGTTATAAAATCTTCTCAGGTTTTTTCTTATATCTTTGGTACAACAAAGCACAAGAGTGCACACAGCTGTGTACAGCTCTGCTCGAGCCAGAATAAAAATCTCTCTGTGTGTCTTGAGCTTTTATTAATACTAGCATTAGGCCTGTTGAAATCGTCATTACATATTTAGTACTGACTTCAACAATATCTCCTGGGGACACAAACTGTGGTGTTATGTTGAACTGAACAAAACTTTTTTAAAAACATAGATGTTAATTGTTTGTGCAAAGTTCATACAGACATATATACATACATACGCTGTGATAATAAAAACAACAGAAGAAAATTAAATTCAAAAATTGATATGAGCTAACTGATGCTGAAGCGTTGTACCTTCCCGCCCTGTCTGGACTTCTCCTTTGGCCGATGCAGGAGTAAAGGCTGGTCCGTCTCTTTGATTGTAATGCCATAGTGTTTGCTGTTAAAATGTACAAACAAACAAACATGCAATGCAATAACATGAGCACTGGAGAAGAAAAACAAACAAAAAAACAGATCCAACTGATCTTTTAATTGTTGGGTTGGTGTGAAGACTGAACTGCTGAAATGTCACTGCACAAACACACAAAAACAAAGTTCGCTGTATAGTTTTGTTGTGCATGAAAAAGCAGTCTAACCTGTAGTAGTCCACAAAGGTAGTTTCAGTGCCATCCATTAAAGTGAAGGTGTCTTTGGGGGATTTGTTCCACTCAATGGCATCGATGCGGTAGGTGCAGTTGTTGTAGCGGGTGATGACAATGCTGCCGATGAGTTCTTTGGTGCATTCATCTCGAAAGTTTTGCTTGCTCTGCTGATACAGCACGTTCCTGGCAGACAGCCCAACAAAAGTACTTTTTTTTTTTTCTGTTTTCACACAATGGAACGGCACCTTTATTGGACTGTTCTGCTTAATCCTAACAGGGAAAGCTTGGTCAAAATTAATAATATCTGTGGCTGGAAATACATTCACAGACATAAATCTATCTGCAGCAGCTTGAGCATGTTTTCATGCTGATGCTTTTTGTTATGTAAACTCACATGACATCCAGCACAGAGTCGTTCCGCAAGACTTTGTGAGACACATCAACACACAGGCACAGGCCTCCATCTGTGCACTTGATACTAGTTGAGTAGCCTGGCCAAACTTGGAGTCTAGAAAAACAGGTAGGCTGATGAATGAAAGAGGGCTGCCTAATTTTAGCAGGTTTCCTTTGATGGTAAAACAAAGCTCACCACTTACCTGTGTTTTCCAAGCATGACTGCGCTTTCTGGATCATAATGGTTTCTGCCTACCAGCTTTAGTCCAACGATTTTCATCACCCTTGAAAAACAAAAAAAGAGGAACACTGTGTCATATCATGTAATTTAACCATCCTTTATAACGGACAAAGTACACGGTGGAAAACTATTATTGCTGGTTAGGACTAAATAAACATTGGCTTATTGTGTAAAACAGAAAGGATATAATTTGCCTCTGTTATAAGAAATACCTCCTGAGCACCACGTTGTAGAATGGAATGCACAGATCTGAGTTTGGTGGTAAAATCTTCGTCATTACAATTTTGATTTGTATTTCCTCATTATCGGTTCGTCTCAAACTTTTGAGAACAACCACCTGTGAAAAAATATTATATATAGTCTTTTTCCAAAAAAAAAAAGAAAAAAAAGAAAAAGAGGGTATTGGGTTTCAAATTTAGCACGGTGACTGTAACAACTGGGATACTTACGTCTTTCAGTTTAACAGGAAGGTACAGTATTGAACCGTCAAATGCCACAACTTCACCTGTGGTTGGACGGTGGTCTTTCATCATGCCAAAGCGCATCGTCATTGACTCAACATTAGGACTGGGTTAGAAATTCACATCACAAAAGACACATTAGATATTGACATGGGTAACTATAATCAATAAACAAGTTTCAAGTTTCTCTGTGGTTCTTCAGTGTAATTTCAGCTGATTCTACATTTTCATTGTTGTCTGGCAAAATGTTAAATCCTAATAAACATTAGGTTAAATTTCCCCAAAATACCTGCATAATTTTATAGGCATGGGAAAGAGTGTTGGTAACAGGAGCTTTCTGGATTTCATTAACTGCTCATTTATAATCAATCAACTAATAAGAGCCGATACATCAGTACAGACAAGTGCTAGACTAAAATCTGTTAAGGACCATGGACACAGAATTAGTACAAATATCACTTTAGTCTAATTTTCAATTAGTTTGTTCAGACAGGAAAGTTCAGGCTGGAAGTTTAATTGGAAATTATGCACTTTTTGTATGTCAAGAATAAAAATAGACTGAAAATTATGGAGTATTTATGATCTTTTGCTACTGTCATTTAATTTCTACTCTATGCACGAGGCAGCTTTGATTGTATGCAGGTAACTGTATGCATGCCATCTTTCAGGCAAGCAAAATGGAGCTCATCTGAAAAAAAATTGTCTTTTGCCCCTAGAGCACAGGTGTCAGACTCCAGGTCTCAAGGACCACTGTCCTGGCTTCTTTTCCAACTAACAAGCCCTTGTAGCTTCTTATTGTCAAAACACACCTGATCCATGTAATTAGCAGCAGGTAAGGCAGGGATATCTCAAAAGCAAGCCGGAAGCTGGACCTCGAGGACTGGAGTTTGACACCCTCGCCCTAGAGGATTAGTCAGCTTACCAGTCCACCAGTGCCAACACTGCATTAGAACCAATCTCTGTATTACATGACTCTATGATGAGCTCTCTATCGTTTCCTCTAGTTTTTAAAAAATAAACTTTGTTTCTTGTATGCAACAAACGGTCTTCAATGTTAAATGATACTTACGTAAATGTAACATGGTACTGATACACTGCTTCATTCTTGCATTGAATTGGGATGTGGTTTGACCCAATAGTTATAGGAGCTCCTTTTGTTCCAGCCTTATTCAGTGGCTTACTAATGAGTGGAGAACATGGACGAACAAAAAGATCAGTTCATGACAAGTAGAACAAATGATCAGTTCCTGACCTGAATAAAAGCTCTGTCTTTCAAAATATTAGACATGATCAATACGGAACTAATCGTACACTCTGAGCTAGATGACCCTTAATAAAATACGTCATTATATGCTCATAAGAGACAATGAGAATGTCAGAAGACATGGATAAGTCAGAGCTAATGATGTTTAAGAATGAGCAGCTAAAACTAGAACTCTCTCTCTGTGGTTTCTGTGATTTTCAAAACATCAATACAGCTCACGTTGGTTTGTTACAACACGCTGAGGTAAAAGCAATAGAGAAAAGCACACTCACCCAACTGCCTCCATTGTCAGCTCCCCCTTTGCAGCAGGAGCAGTGGAAAGGTCTGTGGTTTCTTGAGCAGTGTGCACAGGGGACACGGTTTCTTTACAGTATTATGGATGTTATTACACAAAAAAAATCATTTTTTTTAAGGTGATAAGCTATCACTCATGAACCGCATGTCTCCACTTTAAACATACATTTTGCAGCAGTTTTCAATCACTTTAAAATTTCATTACCTGTCAGAGAGGACTGAGAGTATTCTGTTTGTGGCTCAGACACTGGAGAAACATTCACATCTTGACCTGCAGGAAATGAAGGAAGCAAAGCACGGCCTCTTCCAGCTCCAACCTGAGGCACAGCTGCTCTTCCAAGACCCACCATTATCTCATGGAAAAAACCTTGGCCAAGGAGACTGAAAATGGCAAAATCCACAGAAGGAAGGGTCATATATAACCGTTGTTCAATGCAAATAAAGTAAGTGTAATTTGGCATTGGCACTACTTTTTCAATCCCTACCTGGATTAAGTCTTACCATCATAAAGGTTAGAACATGCACTTTTTGCTTAACCTATGTACAATGACTTAACTTCATGACCATTAGGTATTATATATGGAATTCTTTTATTGTAAAAGTGAAGTGTGGCAAATTGCGGGAAAATTCAACAACCTGCGTGTGTAAAACTCAGCAGCCATACGCAGCAGAGATCCTGCTTGCTCCAATCAACTGACATTTGATGAAGGATTTAACAGTGTTCATAAAGCAAGACCATATTAAAGAGCTGTTTCTGGGAGGCACTTCAACCAGTGGTTATTAGTAAAATTATTTATGGCTTCAGTAAACAAATGCTTTGATCAAATCTGATTATCAACTTTTTACAGTTGTGGAAGAAGTACCTATCCTAAATCCTATACATATATAAAATAAAGAACACTACAGTATATGTACTGTACTACACAGTACAGCTCAAATCACATTATCAAGTTGGCAGATCACACAACAGTGGTGGGTCTCATCAACAACAATAAGTCTGAATACAGAGAGGAAGTACAACACCTGGTCGATTGGTGCCAGAATAACAACCTGTCTAAATGTTCAGAAGACTAAAGAGATGGTTGTTAACATCAGGAAGAGCTCAATGGCCCAAACCCCACTGCACATCAATTGATCTGCTGTTGAGATGATCAACAGTGTGAAATTCCTGGGTGTGCACATATCAGATGACCTCTCCTGGAACTTGAATATCAACACCATCATGAAGAAAGCCCAACGTCGTCTCCACTTTCTTAGGAAGCTGAAGAAAGTCAGTCTCCCTCCTCTCATCCTCACATCATTTTACCAGGGAACCACTGAGTGTCCCCTGCTGCTACATAACCATCTGGTACGGGAACTGCACTTTCACTGAAAAGAAGTTTCTGCAGTGGATAGTAAGGACAGCAGAGAGGATCATTGGAGGCCCTCTCCCACCCATCTCCCAACTCAACGACAAGCACATCATCCGATGTGCAAACAGCATAGCGAAGGACACTTTCCACACCTCACATGTATTCTCGCTCCTTACATCTAGCAGACGGTTTCGCAGCATCAAAACCATAACAGCCAAACACTGCAGGAGCCAACAGACTCAAGAACAACACAATCTTCCACAAATGCACTACAAACTAGTCCTGGGAACAATATGCTTATTTGCACACACAATTACTGAACACATCTGTATTATATTATCTTTGCACCTTGCACATGTCTTCGTCCTGCCTTGTTTACAATATCCTGACTCATAACTTGAGCCTGGTATTTAATACCTACTCCACAATAATCTCACTTTACTGTAATTGCACATGACCACTTCATATTGTCTCTGTCCTGTCTTTGTTTATTGTACATAGATATAGTCAGTAATAGTACCTTTTTATCTCTTAAATTTGAAGATGCTCTGGTTTTAAAGAGTTCTTCCATCAATAAGGTAATTCAGTGACAGCTGTCAGTATTTCCACTGCTATGCAGGAAACGGCACACTGTTGATAATAAACTAGGCAAACTTTATTTATTTAAATAGGATTTAAAAATGCGCTTATGTTGCTGCTACGGTATAACTCAAATTAACGGAGTAAAATAAAATGTCCATCAAAGTGACCAATCACATTAGTGAGCAGAATTCAGATGTGAGCACAGAGAGCTACCTGTGAAAAAACTGCAGCAGCATGCACAAAGCAGGCTGTCATTCAGTCTACTACGGGCTTCATAAACTACATCAGATGGAATGAAAATATCTCAGAAACCCTGTTAGTTGAAATACAACAGTGTCACTCCTGTGCTGCTTACCCGCTGCCTCTGCCCATCATGACTCCAGATGGGCCCATTCTTTGTGGTGCACTGATGACACCTGGTGGGGCACTTGGCAGTTTCACCTCTCCCACATCCCTCGCTGCTCCCATCCCTGCAACAAAATACAACATGAACGCATATGATTCTTCATCGTATACATAAACACCAAATAAACTCACATCACGCCACTCTGTGGCTTAAAAAGCTTTGAGCAGATGAGCACATGATGTGTTGTACTTAGGGGCACAGAGACTGTTTGTTTTATGTATCTCAGGATTTCTTAAGATAAGTACAGACCCAGTACTGCTGCTCCTCTTCCCAGTGAAGTCACTGGTGGTTCAATGCCCATTTCTTTAAACACTGAGGCCAGGGTTGATTCTTTAACATGGGGTGGCTTGCCAGTCTGTCAGAAGAAAGCAAACCTGAGCAACTCTGTATGGCAATTTTACCATAAAAATTAAAACATACTTTATTGCATTTCTGGTTCTTACCTCTTCTTTTGTCAAAGTAGGGCTTTCTTCCATTAGAGCAGGCATCACTGTTTCACTTGGATGTGTGGGTTCTTCCTGTGGCTCCAGTCTAGGTACGCCTGCACTTCTCGACACCCCTACCTTTGATTCAACTGCCGGGACGAGGAGCCCTCTGGCTCGGCCAACTACTACATCCTGTTGCGCCAACAGCGCTCTACCTCTTCCTACCACAGGTTCAGTAATGGGGATAGCTCCAACTTGTTCCCCACTAAAAGTAGGGAAAGCCCTGGCTCGTCCTACAGCAGGTTCTTCGGTAGAGAGCAGCAGCCCTCTACTACGTCCTAAAGCCAACTCCCCAAGCTGTAATCCTCTTCCTCGTCCCAACCAAGGGGCATCCATCCTCTCAGTGAGATCAGGAGGCTTGCCTGGATCCATCTGATCGACCTTTACCACTATCAGCTGTTAACTGCAGAGAAAAAAAAAGCCAAATACTAAGAGTTTGCAGCACATTTGAATCACACAGTAATAATGAAAATGATATATTGCCAGGTTCAAACCCACTTCAACTCTCCTGAATGCTAAAATAGCATTTTAGTATTTACAAATTGGAATTCTAGTGCAATCCAGGAAATTTAGGACTGCAGGACTTGTTTCCCATATAACATCCCATCCTCATATCTGCACCAATGCAGTCAAAAAAGTAACCAGTAACTTTAAAAGGTACAAACTGTGAGCCATGAGATGGGCTGTAGTGAATGCTACAAAGAAAACATGCTGCAGAATAGAGGTAAGAATCACCAGTTTTTATGATATTATACCAACATTTCATACCATACCATAATATTATTGTCAACATTTTGTGAGTATTACAATGACGTATATCGAGATTTATCCCTTTTTTCCCTCCCCAACAACACATTATCTCCACAAAGTTAAAGTTTGTGAATGTCTGTGTTTAATTCAAATGATCTTATTGTTTCAGGATTTTTTTTCCTCTGCAAAATTAGATTATTACGCAAATCAACACCATCACTGTTATCAGTCTGCTATCAGATTGTGACTGAATGGGGTCAAGTTGGCAATTACATGCAATCCACTTCTGACAACACAGCAATTGATAGGGCTCTGTGATATGACCAAAATCTCATATCCCTATACAAGATATTTCTTGTCCTGATAATGACATATATTGCAAAATAGTGCATTTTTTGTAAATTCAGTGAATCTCGGGCAACCTGACTTGTGTGAAGTGTTTTCAGCTGGGCGTTGTGTGCCTAGAGTCAAGTGTTTTGACCGATGCATGATGAATACATTTTTAGACATAAGTTGTAACGACTGCCGTTCTCTTTGTGAGTTTTCAGTACACGGTGTGCTGCGGGGAAAAGCCTGTTCTGATGTTTTAGTCTAAAGTTTATTTTAAGCACCTGATGGCTCTTTTTTGCTTCTCATCCATAAACTCTCTCCATACTCTTTCACGTGATTCTTGCATAGGTGGTTGAAGAGGTTTGCCGCGTTTGAGTCTGTGGTGGGGCCCATTTTGCGGCATAATTGGCATAGTACAGTTTTCTGGTCTGTGTCAGACTTTTTCATAACCAAGCCATATCCATGCAAAAGCAGTAGCCCCTCATTTAGAATAAGGTCCCCAATTTGTTTTGACTGGTTCTTTATGAGCTACCTGGTTCTACCTCATCTTCATTTCATATAGTCATCCGAAATATATCATCATATCGAACAGCCCTAAATTCCCAGATGATTAAACATGCAACTATTTTGCTAATAAACACTGAAATGAGTAAAGAAAATCAACAGTCTATTTATGCAAGATAATTCATAATTTTATTGGGGGGTTTATTGGCTGGCAGGGCTAATTAAGATAAATTTAATGGTTTTTTTTGTTTTTAGAATCTCATGAGCAATATTTTATTTTATTTTTTCTTGTTTTGTTTTTTTACGTGGTCAGGGGGTTTGCGTGCCTCAGTGACCCTAAAAGCTAGCTCAGCAGAAGCTTACCCTTCAGGTTGGACATCCAAGTTAGCCAGGTCTTAGGGTAGAGGCCTGACAAAGTGCAATCCAATTAAATGACAAAAACAGTTATCCAGAGCACCCCACCCAACCCTCACCCGTTCCCGCCTCCATATGCCCCCTTTACATTTCTGTCTGCCCCCCATATATGCCTTTCTAGAAACGGCTCTGTTGGCTGGGTCTGATGATGATGATGATGATTATTTATTTATTTATTTGGGGGGGGGGCTAGCCCCCCCTAACCTTCTTGTAAATAACGCCCCTGGTTGCTGTCTGCATACTCAGAAATTTAAGTTTAACTATTACATTTGCTTTTTGCTCAAAATGTCCGAAATACAACCAACTGGCAGCCAGTTAAGGCGAGTCCTCTCACGTTTGTATCTCATTGACAAAGACTCATTTACACTGACAGACAACAATTTGCAAACCTTCGGCAATCTCTCCGAGAATCGGGGAACTTTGCAGCACTCTTGTTTAAAGTGTTTTAATTCATTTAATGAAATATTGGTAGCTGGTGCCATAAAAATATGATGTATAGGATTTCCCGCCACCCCTACTGCAGGGGGATTTCAGTGATAAATAATGCATAATGGCACAACGCTGTTGAAAACGCAGTTCGTTTTACCGCCATTTTCCCCGTAGCTTTATTTCGAAATCCCCACACTACTAAACACTATAGGCGCGAGATATTTGCCTCGTGTCTGTATACCTATTCAGCCCGTGTCCTTGAAAATTGTCTTTAAGGAAAAAGACAACACTGACAATGTGTAACAACACCTTTAATATAATTTGTTTGGGTGTGCTAACTTTAATGCGCCAGAAATATTGGCGCCTTACTTTCTAGCTTTAAAAGCAACACAGGCGTTTATATTATATCACCTGCGCACTCATTTGCTACCGAACTTAGCTGCCAGTCGCTTGAGCTGAATAATTGTTTTTATAAAGATTCATAATATAAATATTTTCCTATGTGCTCCTACAATATTATAGCAAAATCAAAGTTAACTAGCTAGAAGCTAGCTTAAAAAAGCTAGCTTCTAAAAAAAGAGTGCACAGCTAAAAACTACTAAATACGATAAAAAAAAAAACGAACAATGAACCCAGAAACTACCCGCTGTATTTCAATTAACGGAAAGATAGTACTAACTCATAAACTTACAACAGGAAAACTTACATTTAATCGACGAAAATACTCCGGTCCTCCCTCAGGTATCAAATCTAATTAACCTGAATCCACCGTGTGACCGATGGTGTCCGCCCTCCAGCATTCTGATTGGATAGTCAGTGCAGTCCGGGCAGGGCATTGGTTTCTTAATCCTGTCAATCTTTTATTGAACGGCGACATCAAGCCAAAAATCAGTCTTTTGCTCTCCCTAGTGGTTATAGCTGCATACCTCACCTAAGTCAAATAAGAGAGACAATGCAGTTAATCTGGATGTAATGAGGAAGTTAAGCTCTCATCTCATCTCATCTCATCTCATGTATCCAGAAGTGGACACTGAGGGGCAGACATCTTTCCAAAGCCAGACTTATTGGCTGTGAAAGCAGTCATCAAAGGTCGAAAAACCAGCCTCTACTGCAGCTAAACAACGCGCAACAGGCAGAAATATCAGTAACCACATACACAACAAAAATAAAAGCATATTTCAGCACATATGATGTAAACTACACCAAAGAAAAGGAAATACAGCTACGATAAAAACTGGAAAATTGCTTTCAACCTTGTAACCAATAATATGCTACACACTGAGTTTTTCCTCAGCTGTTTTTCAGACCTGTTGTAGTCACCTAGAGAGGGAGTGGGGAAAAAATCTATGGAGACAATACTGCACTACTATTGCAGTATTTGTGCCAAGTCTGAAACATGCATAATTTATGTGTCTTTTTTAGTTTTTGTAGATTGTATACACATTATATAGACTGTTTATTCTTGTTTCAGTTTAGTTTTTATGATTTGGCATATGTCAGAAAAATCAGTACAGGTATTATAATAAAAACACAGAACTCAGAGCCTCATCGGGCAAGTCATTATTTTTTTGTTAACCAAACTATCAGATACTAAAACTAACATCTCCACTATATTTAAATTTTTATTTTGATTACAAAAAACAACGTCATTTATTATTATTATAATTATTTTATAAAATAACATGTATTTATTTGTTTATTAATTATTTTTTTAAGTCTAGCTTGTCATTTAGTTAACTTATGTTGTGTCCATTTAGTTTTAGATCTGAGTTTAGTTTTAGTCAGCTTTTTTCAGACAGTAACACAATTGTATCTCTAAATTACATAATGTGGGATCAAATCCTCACACTTCTACAGTTACCACAAACACTAGGATATTTGTAATAAGTATAAATATAATAAAATAATAATAATAATCAAAATAATAATAATAATATTAATAATAAACATAAGTACTTGAGACAAACATAATAAATATATGCTGTTAAACAGAGCTGTCTTTTACAAACTAGACATTTAATTTTAGATTTAAAGGGCACATTATAAAAAGGTGGTCAAGCAGTATTAAATATATAAAAGCCCACAGAGGTTTAGGTTTTCAGGTCACTGGTCAGACATATTGGCAATTAGTCTCAAACTAAATTGAAATAATCACAAAAATGCTGCCAGAGCTTGTGAGGTGATGGCTTTGTGCTCACACAAATTACTCAGTGTTACAGAAAGCAGCAGGTTTATCTGCTTCTTATTTTTGCGGCTATGATCTTGAAGTAGATAATCACATAAACAGAAAAAAACAGAAACACATCTTTGCTTTTTAAAGGAGGTAATGCCATCTATCGATGAATGTAGGAAACTGCAACAGAGAAGAAAAGAAGTAACCTTCCCTCATGAATGTAAAAACCCAGCTCCCAGGACTTCCTCCTGTAGGCCGGACTGACAGCTGAATGTGGCAAATCTGACAGCAGGAATTCTCAGAGTGTCTGTAATGTTGCAAACATTGCAAAGTAAATAAATAAATAAATGCAACATTCACAGTGCGTGCTGCATATTTACTCGCATTTTCACTGTGTGCCTCTGAAAAAGAGGCTCAGCAAAATGTCAGCGTGAAAAGAGTGGTGCTTATAGCAGTAAGCGGGCTTTGTTATGTTCTAATTAGAGCAATTCGGGCTCTGATGTGGGCTAATTCGTAATTGCTGGCCTTTTGAGAGGAAACTCTCCAACCCAGAAGAGTTTGAGGTATTTTTGGGTTTGTGTGCACACTCAGGAGTTACTATCACTTGATCTACTTTAATTAGATGCACTAAGCAAGCCACCTTCCCTTTTAGCTGTTTAAGGAGTCATCAGTA
Source organism: Hemichromis elongatus (assembly GCA_015108515.1). NCBI lineage: Eukaryota > Metazoa > Chordata > Actinopteri > Cichliformes > Cichlidae > Hemichromis > Hemichromis elongatus. The sequence continues at coordinate 20,574 of VUQR01011395.1, forward strand.
GAAGCATGTGGTGGATTGTGGTGTTGCCCAGAAAATAGTACAGATAAAACTTCGGAAAGCTTCCTGCCATGTCCCAGTTGTGGACAAACTCTTATTTTTGCTTGATTTTTTGTTTTGATTTTGTAACACACTAAATTTCCAGAATAATCTAAACAACCATTGTGCAAAATAATCAAGGAGAGCTGGGTAGTATACTTTATACTTGTTCTGGTCGCAGACCAACTGGTTGCAGCAGATGTCCACCCCTGCCCGAGCCTGTTTCTGCTGGAGGTTTCTTCCTGTTAAAATGGAGTTTCTCCTTCCCACTGTCACCAAGTTCTTGCTTAAAAGGGGTCATTTAGTTTTTGGCATTTCTCTGTATTGTTGTAAAGCCTTTAGCTTACAGTATAAAATGCCTTGAAATGACTGTTGTTGTGATTTGGTGCTAAATACATAAAACTGAACTGAACTAATTAGATCTTGAAAGCAGACACACAAATTGACCAGAAGTAAATAGCGAGAGCATGTCAGGTATGTTTTGAGTGTTTTTACTAGTGCAGAAACACATTTCTGTCTTTTTAAAATAGTCAATATAATTTACTTAGCAATTAATCCTTTTTTTTTTTAAAAGCCTCACTACTATTTACCTCAGGTTTGTTGCTTTCCTAACTATTAGTGTAATTTCATTTTTGCATGTCTTCAAGACAAACGGATTTATTATGAATGTTTGGTCAGTTCAAAAACACTTTACTGTTGATTTGGTCTCTTGCCAGGTTGACTTTCAAGATGTGCCATTTGTACTGGAACTGGTCCAGTACAAACTGGTCCAGCACCATTCATGTTCCAGCACCCTGCAAGTATGCCCACAAACTGGCTTTCCTGTCTGCCCAGTACCTACACCGACCATCCAGCTCTGCGACAAGCTCTTCTTCCTTTGAGTTATTTAAACAAATTGATGAGGTCAAAAGAAAACAAGCTGCTGTTAACAACGTAACTGCAAGACCAGAATAAACACACATACCTGACTTACACCTGAAAGAAGTTTCTTACTGTTAAAAGTGAGTTTTTCCTCCCCACTGTTCCCAAATGCTTGTTCAGTAGCAGCTTCTTGATTGGGGTTTTCTCGGTAGGGTAAGGTTTTACCTTACAGTATAAAGCTCCTTGGTTGATTGCTGTTCTGATTTGGCAGTTTATAAATAAAACTGAATTGAATTGAACTGCTATGAACTGGCCACTGCTCACAGCCTGGTTCACAAGAAGGTCAGGTGCAATAGGCTTCAACCACTCTCTAGAAGGATAAGCAGGTAATAAATATGCAAATGGTAAATACCGGATCCATTAAGTTCATGAGGGAAAAAGAAGATGTAACTCCAACCTATGAACATGTACGGTTTTTCATGTCCAAAAAGGAGGGGGTCCAGGTGTATGCTGGCACAGAGTTGCATGCTGATTTGCCAGCGTTTAACTCCCAGAGACTCCTAACAGTTTTGGCTGCAGATTTGCACTAGAATGAGAAGTAACTTAGACTGATTTTTCACTAACTGAGAATGAATGTCAGGCCCTGAACCTTTTTTTGTAACTCTCCTCGAGTTATTTTTAAAAATGACTCGCGGAGTAAGCTGCTAATAGCAGCTGAGAGTAAAGAGCAGAACACAAACTGAGAAGCTCCGACTTTTGTTTGTTCAGATGAATACGTATCAAAGCAGTGATTTTGCTTAATGGGCTTTTTAGGATGCTGCTGCAACTCCCTTTTCTTTCTTTGACTAAAATATGCTCTTAAATGCTTATTCTTGCTTTCTAGTAGTGACCTAGATTAGATCCGGATCACAACACACACTGTGAGTGAAGTTCTTTTAGCCATTCAAATCCTGTTCACAGTGCTGATCAGTTTTTATGCTTTACTGTTTAAATTATTCAGATGTAAACATAGACTGAACGAAGCTGCTGTATTACTGAGATGACACTGAAACTCACATGTATCTAACCCAGCGGTGCGTACATGTGGGTCCTGCTCAACAATAAGGACTCTCTGTTGTTTGTTGGTAATTCTTTTAGCCTTATTTCTCAAACAAATGTGTTTTCCTGCTCCTCACTTACATTTTCTCGTCGTGATGAAATTACCTGGTTCTTTCCCACTTTCTGCCCGATTGTCTCAATTTATTAAGGTCATGGTCGCAAATCTTCAATTTGCTGCGAGGAAAACCAAGATAAACAATGTCTGACTGATAAAGAGGGACAATCTCCACCTGTCTGCCTTCAGCCATAATCTACATCTGAAGAACAGATGTTGAGCTGAGTGGCTGATAGCATTATGCTTGTGCATTTCAGAGGCACAGGTGAACGTCAAGTGCAGTGCGCTTGGATGAGATCAGCGGGGTTGCTTTTGGCAGCATGATTTTAACATTAGAAAATAACTGGCGAGCCAGTGAAATTACAGGTTAAAGGGTAAAACCCTCATGAGCTGCCCGGATTGCTGCCGTTAAAGGAGCATGCTTTCTTAATGTTTTGGTTTCATTAAGGTTCTTACAGCTCAGCTAGAAGGGATCCAGCAAAAGACACAGGAGCTCACGTGAGGGTTTGTTTCGCGGACATCCAAACAGGTCACAGGGGGATTGTTGTCAGGACGAGAGATCAAAACAATTTTTGCATTTTAAAGTCACCTTCCATAACTAGTGCAAATGACACATTTGCTTTTGCACTTTTAGCTGTTTTAATGTTGTGTCCTGTTGCACCAGGTTTACTCTGGAAGTGATGCAGATTTATCCATTCACATAGATTGATGCATGGATCCTTCATTGAAGAAAAGCACTACACCAAACCTCGTTTGAAAATGGCTGTAAATGTTTCTCGTTGGATAGTGAACTGAGCAACTACAAAGTGACAAAAAAAAAATTAAAAATTAATAACAACCATAAATGTCAGGCTTTCTTCAATCTTTAACCCCTCTCAGTGCAGGACCTTGAGAGGGGCTCAGACAAACAGTGACACATTGACAGCATGCCTTGCATAAGCTGGAAACCCTGACATCTGCACTAATGTCCTATAGCACAAATGGGCCAAATTTCCCTGACAGCAAGAGGTCTAGCAGAAACTGCCAGTGGTCACTGGCAATAATCTGGTGTGACAATCATTACTGACCTGTCACTCAGGTAATGGTGAGTAAAAGGCCAAGGCTGCGGTGGTCTGCACTAGGCATGAAAGCGGTTGTGGGGAGGGGACGGCTATGACAGCACAGGCCCCTGCACAGCCAGAGGGGACAAACACACCACAGCTGCTCCTGCTGCCTGGACATGATGCAAGCGGCCAAAAGTCCTGGGAAGCTTTCCCACATCCCCCCCCATTGTCTCCCAGCATCATCAGCATTGCTGGATTTTCTCTTTTGATTTGTCTTTAGTGCGGATACTTTTCTCGGAGCCATGGCAACCAAGAAAAGCATCAGCACAAAAGGACACTGGGATAAAATGTACCTTTTGTTAAGTGGTTTTGCATTTTGAGTGTCTAATGCATTCTACTATTAGAAAACTTGTTTTTTTTTTGCATGTCGCAGGCACTGGAAGAATGCCCTTAAGTTCATTTCCTGTTTCTTCTTGAAGATTTAAGAGACATGTAGGGATGTCTGTAATGCAAAATTTAGTGCAGGTTTCTTTTTTCTCCCTCCATGAAAGGATGGACCGTTGAGAGCTTTAAAATAAGAAGTTGTGTTTCAAATCAGCTCTTTCTGTTTAGAAGAAAGTAAGGTTGCATTGTTTTCCAAATACGAACTCAAACATATTCTATTCATAAAATTTGTACATCATGTCTTTTTGAGGGTGAGCCCTGTGACTAGATGCACCAACACCACATCATTAATAAAGGTTTTGCACGGTCTAACCTCTCTCAAGCCACTGCGAAACCACTTCTGTAGGATTATGTCAATATGCGTCAAGTTCTTAGGCTGTCTCTGCGTCCTAGCACATGCGTCACATTGATAGGTGCGGTTTGCGCATCGCAACTCCCGAAAGAGGCAAGTCCATATTTGTCGAGGTGATGCACTGAGCAGCAGGCATTTCTAGCTATATTTAGATTCTGCAACTTTTTTTCTACTTCCTTCCTGATTGATTATTTTGGAGAAGTTATATTTCCGTATTGGGATGTACCACGTGTCCGCATAGCACTTCTTGAGACGAATCATTGATAAACAGAAGCCAGTTAAGAACCCTGTTGAGTTGCTGGCAGCTCCGATGTGGTGCAGCTGCAACACACTCGATGTAAAACCGCTGGATAGGAACCGACAGCAGGTTACACACATCCAAATATGCGCGTAACTGGAGTGCTCTGGCGAGGCCACCCTTGCACCCCTATCCGGATAACATTGTCGTGATGTTCAATATTTCGGGGATTGAGCCCACTTTTAACAAGAAGGAGGACAATTCCGAAGTTATCAATGGCTCTCTGCAGCTTCTCCTCGTCACCATCAGCCCCACAACCATGTGGAACGAGTCGTGCGGGGAGCAGCTGTTGGATTTCACTCGCCCGGAGAAGATCGTTATCGGGGTGATGCTGGCGATCATCACGGCGGTCACAGTGATGGGAAACACACTGGTGGTGATCGCGGTGTGCGTGGTGAAGAAACTGAGACAGCCTTCAAACTATCTGCTGGTGTCTTTGGCGGTAGCTGACCTGTCAGTGGCCATAGTGGTCATGCCGTTCGTGATCGTGACAGATCTCACCGGGGGAAAGTGGCTTTTTGGGGAAGTGTTCTGCAACATCTTCATCGGCATGGATGTAATGTGCTGCACTGCCTCCATCATGACCCTGTGTGTGATCAGCGTGGATAGGTAAGTTTCCAAAAGTTTTCAAAGGACCGTATCGGAGCTGCTTTCGTTACTGCTTTGATACCTTTCATTATGCACCGGGACCATAATTACGCACGCAGCGCGTTAGCCGAAACCAGGAACAGATCAAGCTGCAAATTAAGTAATGATCCGCTAGTGGAACGAATGAAACGACGGTGTTGTTCTGTGAGACATTCACACGCATTTTCGTTGTTATTTGTGCGGTTGAAGCCGCTGGAGCAGAAGATGAGTTCATAGACTGTGAATGATGTACAGCAGGTCTTATTCATTTGCTTGACCAAACCACGGCAGCAGCATTTTCTGCATGCTTTGAGGATCAGCGTCCATTGACCTTACAGCAGCTTTTTCCTTTATAGATGACTTACCAATGTCCTGCATGTCTGTTTGTAGGTTGTCTAGGTTGCCCCTTCTCACTATTAGTCTTAACAACAAGAACAGAGCAGCAGCGAAAATTTCCTTTAAGCGCATGCAGCAGTACACAGTGTACATTTCATATTAGAAATCTGAATTGTTTTGTTTGTCAAACAAAATACACAAATATGATCTTTCAAACTGATATTTTGCACATTTTCCATTTGTCCCTATTGAAACTTAGTTCCCAGTTAGTTGCTTTATATTCCACTTTCAAAATGAGGAATATAAGACCTGAGCTCTCATCCCCACGCACCAAAATCCCACTCCGTATCTCATGTATTGGAGCGACTGCTCACAAAACCTGAGCTAACTCTGATAGTAAAGTGAAATGAGAAATTTCCACTGCTCTCAATACAATCCACACTTTGATAAACATCAGGTGATTGATGTAACCGATCTGCCTCTGTAACCATAATGAAGGAAGAGGCTCATGGTAGTATTGATTAACTGATTATTTCCCTTGACTTGCCAATCAGATGTTATTACCTCAGGGTATTATGCTCAGAATTATGCACGTTTCCTGTGTGTGGATGAGTGAAGCACGTGGAGCGTAAGTACGCTTGATAAGGTAATGATATCATGGGAGGAACTGGCTCACAGATATCACACTGTGATACTGTGATTGCACCAGTCAGCTAGTAAAGCTGACAGAAGTATGAATGTGTTTTGTGTTGGTTGATGAGTTTGGATAGAGGGTAAGGGTTATGTTTGGCCACTCAAACCCCATTTGGGGCTTGAGCAGTTCCCCCTGTGGAATCATGTGGAACCAATAACATGTATAATTGCTCAAAAGTTTGAAGCCACTTTAAATAGTTCTTATTTTTGAAAAAAGAAAAAGAAAAAAGGAGTCATCACCCCATTCCAGTTTCTCTTTGAAACAGAAGTTCTAAAAAATGCAGGCCTTTGCCAAAAACCTAAAAATGTCACACAAGATTGCATCCAGTGGTGTATACTACTCCCCTCACAGAACTGGTAACCAGAATAGAAAGATATGTTGGATGCCCTTCTGCACAGCTGAGAAAGAAGACGAGTAAAGCAAGCTAATTTTGACTGCAGAGTTGCAGTGCAAAAAGGAAAATAAAAAGTGCCACGAAGAGTAATATTTCAAACATGTCAAAGAACACGGATATAGGACAGGTGGTGACTGGAGGTTTCAGGTTTTAGACCAGGAAGAAGAACATCTGTGAGATGCAAAACCAATGAAAAGATGTTGTAGGTGCTTGATGTCATTTCTCAAGTCCGCTGGAAAAAATGGGATGCCATGGTTGCCATGGCACGGGTTTGCTCGATTACTTTCCCATACTATATGACCATGACCCGATAAGAGCCCATCTCTCCCAACAGTAAAACAGTACACTCATGCAAAGCACAGCTCTAAATATGAAGAACTCTTTAGAGTCGAAGCAGTTAGCCTAATCCTACTGAGCTGTCCTGTGAACAGCTTGACTGTTTGGTACATATGAATTGCTCAGGAAACCAATTTGGTGGGTAGGAGGTACATTAGGAAGCATGGGATTAATGTCACCAGATTACCTCAATGAAGACAGAATGCCAAAGGTCTGCTGGACTGTGATTTCTGCAAATGGAATCCATTAAAAAAAAGCAAAATTTGAAGGACAAAAATGAATCCTGAAAATCACAACTGACTTTTACAAATGATTAATTGCCTAAAAGTGTGATTAAGACATTTTCTGTGTGAAACCAAACTTGTATATCACATAAACTGAACTCAACGGAGTCAATCTGAAAAGGATAAGAGAGACTGTGGCAAAAAGGCTTTGTTGATTTTACCCACTTGCTGTGAATATAAATGCAGAATGCTCATACTATACAATCAAAAAGGACAGATGGAGCCACCTTTGAGCGAGCGTGTCTGTAAAAACACAGCGTCTAATTGAATCTGTAGCCGTGAAATCAAAACCGAGTCACAGAGCCACCGAGGCTCTGCATCTGTCTGACCTTCCTCTATTAAACGACTGAAAGAGAATTTTAGCTGATGTTGTATTACTTTAGTTTTGTTTTCATCCCTAACACAAGCTCTACATGTAGTTAAACTGACTCTGTTTTTATCGATCTCCATGAAAACAGAGTCAGTTTAATTAAACAATGCATTGTGTGTTGGGCATATGATTCACAACAGGAAGTGTAGAGATCACTCATTAGGATGAGAATTACCAATTAGACGCATGATTAGCTGTAATTAAGGGTCTCTCGCAGTCGTCTCAGAGTCCCAAGGACATGCTTTCTGAAAAAAAAAAAGAAAAGCTCAAAAGCAGTGCTGCAAATTGACCAGATGTGTTTGCAGCGATTATATGCTCCCTGAAGCCTAGGTGTTCCACAACAGAGAGGACTATTGATTTTCTCTCAGAGCTCATTTAGATTTAAAGGGGAGAGCGTGTGATGCATATGCCAACATAGAAGGGCGGTCTCTAGTGTAAGTGGTTGATTCATTTATGATCCTGGATTTGACAGAGTTCAGTGGCGGTGCTTCAGTGTGATCGCTGTCATCCTGGTGGAATACAGTATCTCAGTAAGGTCTTATCATTCATCCACTTACAACTGTGGCACATGAAGGTGTTTGAAGCTGTGCTGAAAGAAGAATCAGAAAGTCATTGAAGCAAACCTAATATCACACATAAAAATGAAAGTGCATCCCTTTAATAATTCTGAGCCTGATCAAAGATCCGTGCTACTGATTTTTGGTCAGTAAGGCAATTTACTGGTGCACATTCATAAAGAAATATGTTAACTAAATTACCAGCCAGCAGATTAAGACTTGGTCGCTAACACTAAGGTCTCAGTCTCTTACTACTGCAAACTGTGCCGTCTAAAAATTGACTTGACAGACGTGACACTTGAGCAGTTTTTCTGCGAAGGGGAAGCATTTCCTGTTTCAGCGAACAATGTAAGAGAAAACATTCACACTGTGACTTCAAAGGGTCTCAGTCTTCTCACATTAGCACAACAACACCAATGTAGTTAATAAAATGACCGGATATGAGCTTTTTGTGTGTGTGTTTTCTCATCTAATCCAGCAAGTTAGATAAAAAAAAAATCAAACTACTAGAAAAGTTTAAGCAGCAGACAATCTGGCAGTCAGAATTGCAGTTTTAAGGCAGAGGGCCAGTATGATAAGGGTTATTTTAAGTTGTGGCTCATGCAAAGCTACATTAACAGAGTCGAAGAACAAAAATAGGAAGCTGGAAACGAGGACACTAAAACTACATACATAATATGTCAGTTCAACTAATTAGCTCCGATTTTCTTTGTTTTTTTCTTTGCCATTTCTTTCCTGTGAGTCTCTGCTTCACCCCAAGTGTGTTAGATAAAACTCATTTACATTTCATTAGCTACACCGGTTCAGCTGTTCGCTGGCACAAATATTTAATCAGCCAATCACAAGGCAGCAACTCAGTTCATTTAGGCAAGTAGATGTGGTCAAGTTGACCTGATGAAGATCAAGTTGAGCATCAGAAAGGGGAAAAAGGTGATTTAAATGACTTTAAATGTGGCATGGCTGTTGGAGCGAGAAGGCCAGAAACTGCTGATATATTTGGATTTTTCAAATCTTACAGAGAATGTTCTGAAAAAGAAAATCAGACATCTAGCGAGCGGCTGCTCTCAAGGCAAAAACACCTGCTTTGATGCCAAAGATCAGAGGAGAATGGCCAGACTGCTTTGAGCTGACAGGAAGGTAACAGTAACCTAAATAACTCTAACTAAAGGTTTGCAGAAGAGCTCTGAATGCACTGCATGTCTAACCATAAAGTTGATGGGCTACAGCAGCAGAAGACCACACCGGATGCCAATCCTATCAGCTAAGAACAGGAAACGGCTATAATTCACACAGACTTAGAAAAATCCAACAACAGATGATTGCAAACATGTTGTCATAAACAACAGGAAAGCATAGATCCACCCTGACTTGTATCAACAGTTTAGGCTGGCAGTGGTGCAGCAGTGTGGGATATTTTCTTGGCACACTTTGGGTCCCCTACCCGAGTATTGCTGCTGACCACGTTCATCCTTTCATGACCCTTCTGATGGGCACATGCTGGTTAACACATGCCCAGCAGGATAACACCATGTCACAAAGCTCAAATCCTTTCAAAGCAGTTTCTTGAACACAGCAGTGAGTTCGCTGTACTCAAAGGTCCTCAACAGTCACCAGATATAAATCCAACAGAGCACCTTTGGGATGTGGTGGAACAGTAGATTCACATCATGTATGTGAATCTGACAAATCAGCAGCAACTGTGTGACTCTGTCATGTCGCTATGGACCAAAATCTCAGAGGAATGTTTCCTGTGTCTTATTGAAGCTGTGCCACAAAGAATAAAGGCAGTTCTAAAACCAAAAGGTGTCCAACACAGTACTAGCAAGGTGTTACTAATACATGAACTGGTGAGTGTATTTGATTAGTGCCACCATGAGGAGTCATGTTTTATAGATGGTGAGTCAGACATGTGGTACAATCCTTTAGGAGCACCTACATACAACAGTGTAATAAAACATACTGATATTTGGTGCTAATGTAACAATAATTGCATGCATACTGCTCTATCAATATATGGAAATATATAAAAACCCTCATTATTTTATTGATTGCACCCAGTTAAGAAATTATTGTTAAATTTTCTAGAAAGATTTGACTTTTGTCTAAAAAAGCATCATCCTACATTAATTTCTGTTCTAAATATATACATTCTAAACAAACAAACTGCTGCTCTACTCCCAAAATACCCAGTAATATAAAATCTTCAAGTTAGTTTGTACTGTTTGAGCAAATGGAGACGTAGAGTTTGACTGTAAAAGCCCGTTCATCACCTCCAGCCTCTTTAAATAGAGATTCAATAGCGCAAATCGAAGCTAACACACCAAAGCATGACCCAGTCACAGCAGAAGAGTCAGTCTCTTGATGTGTTGTGAAGTGAAGAAAAGTGAAGTTACATAGCTGAGGCCTCCTGCCCGAACTAATGTAGGCCCGCTACTTCGTACGGCATTCCACCATTCACTTTCAGTAGCAGCCTTCATGCCCACTTCCCTAAAAAGGTAGTATCACTTTAGGCTACATTCAGTTTTTACCTTCACTGAGAGTAATATGTTGTACGCTCAATAATTCAAAAGTCAAAGATGAATGATTTATTCACAACAGTGGGAAGCGAGGAAAGTCCTTTTGCTGTATAGTTCCCCAGAAGTCTAAGAAAAGACGACTCTGAAGGAATGGAGGAGTGGGGCTTGTTAAATTTGCAAATCAAATGGCTTAACTGTCAGTGAACTTGTCTAAGACGGAGAGGGATGTAGGTCAAGAAAAAAAATCACACGAACGCAGCGAAGTAAACTTTTCCATCAAGGTTCAGACTTAGTGCAACATAGGTGTGATCACACCTGTAAGCTCCTGCAGGGGGTGTGATGGATGGGGGGAATCATGTCAACTGGTTCTCTGCAGCTGATAATATTTTTTGTGAAGGAGGCCTGCGCTTTTGTCCCAGGAGAGACTTCCTTTGCTTAGAGCAGCTAGGAAATGTCCACCTGCAGCTCTACACACAGATGACTTGACCTCTGTGATGTTTCCTGTGGTTATTACCACAGATGTGACCCTAAAGCGCCACTTTCCCAGGCACTATTAGCTCCCCACTAGTCAGCCACCTCCTTAAAATTTGAAGGAACAGACATCTCAGACGAGGCCAGTGCAATCAGATCAAAGGAAGTTCATGCCCATAAAGACGTGCTTAATCAGGACAGGAAGTGTGTTTTGGGATTAAACAGGATGTTACAGTGATTTTTTAATTCCTGCAGTCCCAACCAGGTTACAGAAGGTGCTAAATTTGAGAGGTTTTAGAAACCACATGAGACCCATTTCCTGTTACAAACCTCTGCAGCTGTTTTTTTTTACTCTGAGATGATAAACCGCTCTTGTATTTAAGAGGAAACAGCATTTAAATTTAAAATGCATCACTGTTCCTGCCCTGTAAACAAACACTTCTTCTTCTAAAGCAAACTGCTGTCAGTGAAAAACATTTCAGAGAGGCATTAAATAAAAATGCTGGGAGCAGGATTTTCCTTTTTTTTTTTTTTTTTTTTTTTTATTTATTTATTTATTTTTTTTTTTTTTTCCAAA
>VUQR01011395.1:31942-48038 GCA_015108515.1 Hemichromis elongatus
CCATAACCATCCTGTTTAACGGTCTGTTTGATTTTTATTAGAGGAGCACGCAAAGCGAAAGACAAATTGCACAGTGATCATGTGATAGGGTGAGGTGTGTGGGAATGGACGTGCAAGGGTTTGAAATAACTGAGAAAAAATAAAAAGGGAAGAGAGTGAAATTATAAAAATGATAGCAGTGTTGAATTGTCTGTGTGACGGCTTTATTTTTCTGCACGTGGTGCTGGCAACTATTATCGTTATCCTTCTTGTTGACTATATGCCTTCCACAGCATGTCTTTTATCCGGTCTTTCTTCTCTCACCTCAACTGGTTGCGGCAGATGGCCCCGCCCCTCCCTGAGCCTGGTTCTACCAGAGGTTTCTTCCTGTTAAAAGAGAGTTCTTCCTTCCCACTGTTGCCAAAGTGCTTGCTCATAGGAGGTCATATGATTGTTGGGTTTTTCGCTGTATGTATTATTGCAGGGTTTACCTTACAATATAAAGCGCCTTGAGGCGACTGTTGCTGTGATTTGGTGCCTTATGAATAAAACTGAATTGAATGTAAAAGAATTATAGCTAAGTCAGGTCCAGTATGTGTCAGTCACACTTTGCTGATGGAGATTTTTTTATTAAATGCATTTAAAAGCATGCAGGACTGATTTCAACATTGTTTCAGGATTCATATTAATCCATAAATGAATAAATTAAAACACCAAACATTGGTCCACAACAAGATTATAAGGGAGACTCGGAAAAATAATGCAGTGACAGTGTTAAAAGTATCTAATGTAACTGATCACGGAAAGCTTCTGAATGATCTGCTAGCTTGTTTTTATCTTCTGTGTTAAAAGTGTGTATTTATTGCCTAATTTGTGCTTATTTTTAATCAAACCTTTATGTACGTTTTATGTAATTCAAAGAGATCGGTACCGGAGATTAGCGCAGGCTATAAAGACTTTGGTATGTGTCACGGTTCATATCACACATATAAAATGGGAGAAAATAAAATGCAGACATGTATTCCACAGCCACTGAAATGTAAGATCGACTTGGTCAGACCTGGTAAAAGTGGTTCCAGAAAAAACACAACACTTTGACTGAGGAATGACCACATAGACACACATGGTGCAAAATCTCCTTACCCCTGTCCTTCAGTCTGCACACAGTCTCCTCTCTGGTGTGAACAAAATGTGTGGGTTGAGTGTAATTACATCTCTAACACTCATGTGATCAACTCTGTCAATAACTGATATTTCGAATTTGTTAAAATGAAAGTTAAAAGGAACTTGGAAATTAAATAAAAAAACAACTCCCAGTTTACAAATGACTTAAGAGAAATAAGCAAAGAGGATCTATGTAAGAATAAACTAAATGTATGCATAAGTAGAAATAAAAACAGCAATTGAGGACAATAATTTTCAGATTCTGATGTATATTATGTTGGCTACATGGCTATGTTTTTATTGGAGTGAAAGTACTAGGTTATAGTTAAGAAACAGGAAAGTGCTGGAGTCTTTGAGTTTTTATGTCATTAATGAAAAACATTCATAAGGAAAATATAAAAAAAAACAATATTACTGCTAAACTGATTGACTTGATAGACATTGTGGCATTTTCCCTAAACAAAAAGCGCTAAATTATTTCCATCGCAAACTATGATTTATTTGAAATTGTGTGTGTGTCTTTGAGCATGTATTTCTTATATGCCTGAAAAAAGCACATGTGGAAGCTTTGTGATTTACTTTTAGGTAACTTTAGTTAGAATAGTCCCAGCAACACGAATCAGACTTTGCCACATTTAAAAATGAATGACATGTTCCAAAAAAAGAAATTGAAACTGCCCTAAATAACTTGTCTGAAGTCAATCTGGAGACTAAAGAAATGCTTCAAATCAGGGAGAAACTGGAACAAACCACTTAATAAAAGTTTTGTATCAACCTAAATACATGCTCTGGACCTCTGAATTATGGGTGCCTTTCCACAAGCTTGTCCAAAGCTTCACATCTTCAGTTCTTTATTCAGTTTAACATCTACTTTGAAAAAAATATCCAGTGCACCCGCTCTCATTCCTTTCTTTCACGAAAATGCTTCACGAGTTTGAAAAAAAGCACAAAGACTCATGCTTCATGAACATGATCACATGATGTGTCTGTTTGATTTATTGTGTCGATTTGGAGGTTTTCTTTGCTGGGAGTCTCCTAAAAGCAGATTTAGATCAACATTCGATCTCGACCACCAGCGTCAATACAAAAGCAGCAGTACGAGTACGTTCCACTCTCATGCGCAGCGACACAGAGGATGATAGATCACTAACTAGACCACGGATAGAGATCTGAGTTGATTTTGCTATTCTTGGTCTGTCACCTTATTTACCCAGCAAACTCTGGGGACAGGATGCAGAAAAGGGCAAAGTGCTGAGTGAATTTAGTGTGGTATAAATCATGCTTTGTGTTATGTGGTATAACAAAGGTGGGGTCCATTACTCATCAAGGCTGAACAAAGCACCAACAAGAATTTACTAAGCAGTGAGATAATGGGTTTCCTGTTGATGGAGCAGAGAGACTGCAAACACACACGCACACGCGCGGACACACACACAGGCTGTGGATTGCAGATAATATATTCAGGACATTTAGCATATTGTTGCAGTTGCAGAATAACTCTGCAACTCAAGCTGTCATTCAGTTCATTTGTGCACATGAACTGAATATTTATACGGTCCACTAAATGCGGTGGTATTAAAGATCCTACAAACAGTTATTGAGAAGTTATCTCTGATAATTCAGTGAGCAGCCGTGTGCATTACTCTGTATATAGTGTATTGCATGTCTAAATGTACTGTCTGCATTGGAGCATTTACTGTAACGCTACCACAGGTGACAGCTTTAGCGGCAATTTCTTCAGACATGCAGACTTTAATTAACTCCTCCATGTTACTCTAACTGATACATCGCTTTTCATATATGCTCACTGCTGTGCATCAGTAAAATACACTTGTCAGTTAATAATCCAAGAATGTTTTTATGATGGATGTGCTCATTGGCTATAGTTCAATGTGACTTTACAGCAGATTTATTTTCCCTGTTATTTGGGTCAGGTAAATGCTGGGAAGTTAGTGATTTAACTCCCGGCACTCGGCAGAGTTTGTATTCCAGCTGTGAAATAGCAAACTGAGTTATGGCACACCCATCACTGCCAAACTGCCCTTCAGCAAGACACCGAACTTTAGAACTGACAACTAACTGTGTCAGTGCACTGTGTGCTGAACTTCACTCTTTGAAACGTCTGGTGTGGAGAAGGGAAAATTCTAGCAAGAAGCAACAACAAAAGTTTAAAAACAGCAGCAAACAGAAACATTACCAATACAACGTTGTGCTGTTATCTGATTTTTGAGTATTCAGGATTGCTCAGAAAAAGGAGAGTGTCAACGCTGACAGATTAGGCTGGCACACAGAATAGAAAGTGCCTATAAGCTGACAATCAGAAGGCATTTCAACATACAGCGAGACAGACGTGCTGGCCACGTGAATTCTTGATTCAACTCTTTCTAGATCTGTAGCTAAAAATCCTGCAGACAAACACATTGAACATACTTAAAAAAAAGTATATATATTATGGAATGCCATTTAGGAAAATATTATATATATATGATATATATGTATTACAATAAAAGTCTATATATTTAGAATGATCTTCTGAATGTATATATACAGTCCTGATCAAAAGTTGCAAAAAATCCTGTTTTGCATCTTAACAAGGTTCCAAGTAGAGCTTCAACATACAACAAGAAGAAATGAAAATGAGACCAAACATTTTTTTGAGCATCCAATTTATTGAAAACAATGCTTAAACCGGTCCTAAACCTTTGATCAACACTGTGTATATATGGTCACTCCTTCTCACTCTGCCTTGTTCCCAAACAGTAGCACTGGTGTATATTATAGCTGTCAGGTAATTATCAGAGAATGTTGTATGATGGATGTCCTCAATGGCTGTGACTTTATAGCAGATTTGTTTTCCCTGTTATTTGGGTCAGGTGTTATTAGCTGATTATGGTCCGGTACTATAAATCAAGTTCGACGCACCTGGGATAATTTTTTTTTTAACTTTATCTTATTCATTTAAGATATGTAAAGCAGACAAAGGCCCACACTGCTGATGTTTCTTCCTTGTTGATGTTTGATGGTATTCGTGGTAGCCAGAAGCTGTTTACGATGAAATATTTGAAACATTTGTTTGTGTCTTGTAACATGGTTTACTTCAAAGAGGTAAAATACCACATTTATCTCACATTTGTGAGAAAAACATTTTTAAAAATTATATCATAATGATCAGAGAGCTTGTAGGTGCTCAGATCAGCGGTTCCAGTGTTCATGGATTGAGTGGGCGTGTCTGTGAGAGCACAAAAAATATATATCACCTGTAAGAAAACAGATTGTGTGCTATATTTACTGCTGCTCTATGCTTAAGTTCAAAACTGCATATGCTTTGTGGAAGTTGGAGACACCTCTTAGAAAGAACCACAGTTTTCTTCCTTTAACTCAAATGATGGAGCTTACTGTTCAGCATAATGCAGGAAGGATTTCACTGCCACTCAGTCTCCTAAATCTGATCGAATAAACCCCTTAATGAATAATTTCATGATGTAAATGAAAAGGACACTGGTGCATATGCCGCCAATCTACATTAAAAAACACACTCTAGCTCAATAAGCCACACATACCTCGCTGCACAGCACTTTTTCTTAGAGTGACAGTTTTTCACCTATAATTATGCGCACTGCTTCTGCAACACGATGCTAACCTCTATTTTGCCAGATCATGATTATCACTGTTATTACCCTGTTGTCACAGCTGGGTTTACTCACCTGCAATGGCATCTTGTCTGCCTGTATTTGAAATTAGGCTGCACTGAGACCTGGGATGTACACGGACATGTACAACTGCGCTTAAATATGGGTTTTCAGCAAAAAGTTAAGACAGCCAAAACAAAAACATTAATAAGTGAGACCTTGAAAACGGGATCATTTTTCAAAAACTAATGTAAATGTATGAAGAGAACATAGCAGTGAGTTGGTTTGTGAAACTCCTAATCAGAGTACAGCTTACTTTGCATTTCCTTTTTTTATCATTAAAAATAGTGCAGTGTATTTAGACAAAAAGAAAAACATGAACAAAATGTGGATGAGGTGACTGCTTTTGTGCATTTAACACAGTGGACCGATGCGAGCACTGGTTACTGGTTAAATCATCTATATGGCTCCGTACTCAACAATTTGATCCAGACTCGCAAAGCTAATCTGTGGCAAAACACTCCACATTTTGCCTTTATAATATCAAAGACTCTTCAACATTTTGTCATAATGTACCACTTGGTTCCCAGAAAGTATCTAGTTCTTTAATATTAATGTAAATATATGACATTATGAGTTTTTCCTTAGCGTACGTGTAATTAAATAATCAAATTTATTACATTTTTATTTTGTTTTACCCAAAATTTCCCCAAAAAGTGCCATTAAAAGCAGGTGAATAATTGATATTTTTTCCCCCTTGCTCATCTTAGATGAGATTAGCAAAATTCTTGCTATAATGAATATTCCTGTCATTAGACATTTCTTCATCTGGGTTTTGCACTGAATTTGACCTCCACGTTTGATGTTCTGATGTGTGTCATCCAGTACAAAATCAAATTTAATTCATTGCTTTCTTCTCCTGGAAATTATTAATATCAATCTTGCTGAAGTCATATCCTATCTTTGCTTATGTCATTACCTCTGGCTGAACATACTTTTGTCATTTATTTGATCAAAATCTTTCTGTATGGAATACAGCTTAATTGATTTATACTTCAATAGATTTTCCAATTAAAGTGACAAATCCAACGAGATAGAAGACATGCTGTAGATCCACTGAATCGTTTAAAAGATTACAACCCCCCCTCAGATCTCCTGTGCTCCTGATTGGGATGAGCAAATGATCACATGAATAAATGGGCAACGTTTGCACATACGATTCTAATAAAAGAGAAAACCTGCACATTTTTTCTTTACCGATAATGCTTCGTGTTTAAATGCACATAGATGAGCTATTGTTCTATATAGGTAAATATAAAGGGAGAAGCGTTTAGTGAGTGCACTTGTAGAGCTCCTTTTAACAACAAGTTCATTTTAATTTTATTATATGAGACAAACAAAACAGTTCAGAAGTTTTACATATCAGGATATAACAGAATCCTTATGTCTTTACCAGGTTTAAACCTTATTGAAATTCAACCTCAGATACACAACAATATATGAAATACTGCACCATATCATTTTTTTTTTTGACATAAATAAGGCCACAAGGAAAAAGCAGTGTGTGACAAACTGAGCACTGCCCGTGAGTCAATAACTTGTAGAACCACTTTTAGCAGCAAAAACATAAAGAAATTGTTTTCTTTATTTTTTCAGTGTCTCACATTGTTGTGGAAGAATTTGGCCCAGTCTTCTTTACAATGCTGTTTCAGGTCATTAAGGTTTGCTGACATTCACTTATGGACAGACCTCTTGAGGTCCCACCACAACATTTCAATCAGGTTGAGGTCTGGACTTTGACTGGGCCAGCACAGTGACTCTTTTCTTCTTCATCCTTCTGCTGCTGTGCTTGTGATCATTGTCCTGTTGCATCACCCAATTTAGGCCAAGCTTCAGATGTCAGACAGCTAGGCTGACATACAGAGGGGTTCAATGTATGCAAAGTGCCCAGATCCCATATCTGCAAAACAAGCTCAAATCATCACCCCTGCATCACCGTGCAGACAGCTGGTGTGACGTGTTTGTGCTGGTTTCAAGTGTTTAGTCTTCGCCAAATATAGCACTTTGCATTATGGCCAAACATTGATTTGGATTTGCTCGTCTGTCCACAGGACATTGTTCCAGATGACTTCCAGTTTGTTCAGGTGCAGTTTTGCAAACCTAAGCCATGCCGTTATGTTTTATTTTTTTTCTTTTCTTCTCGCAACCCATTCAAACAACCCATATGAGTTCAGTCTGCTTCTAATTAGCACTTGAGATTTTTGCATAGCTTTCATAGCCCAGTCTGACCTTTGGGTAAATCTGCTGGGATGTCCACTCTTGGGAAAATAGACAACTGTCTTGAATCTTTTCCACTTGTAAAAATCTAAGATCATTACTGTTGTCTGTCCTCCGACCAGAAAACTGCCAAACGTGCATTTGATCATTAGCACTAGGCTGCTGCTTTCCCTTGTAATTCTTATAGAAGTGATTTGACTGCACTTAATCTTTTTTTTTTTTTTTAAATAAATGACACAGTGTAATAGGTCATGTTCTGTTGTTCATTTGAGACCGCGTTTACCTAAGAACATGATTGTTTTTTAATATATGTGAAATCTTATAATTGAAAGAAGCTGTACAGTATTTTTTACAACAACTCTATGATGTCTTGTTTTGCCCTCACATGGGTTATAGCCTTTAAATATATCCTCTTGCTCTTAGCTGAGCTTTTTAATATCTCTGATATTTTCATCTGCCCAAAATAAAAGGTCAGTAAGAGGATAAGAGGTTGGAAAAAAGAACAGCACTCAACGGTTGCCTTTATGCTGCATGGTAGTGTTGTGACTCTGGAACAAGTTGGCTACAGCTCCTCCTCACTGTCCTTTTCCATTTGCAGAGGCATGAAATGATGGCGTATAATGGGGTGCGCAGCTACTTCAGCTATACCAACTACTGGCTAGATGCCAAATTGGAAAAAAAGTGAGTCGGTTCAAAAGAGGAGCTGTCTGTGGTATCCTTGGTAACTAAAATTGCTCAACATTTTTTCTCAAAGGTCAGAAGAAAAACGGGAAGAAGTGGAGACTTGGATTCCTCCCCCACATCTGAGACTTCCTTTAAGCTTATTTAGTTTTCAAGGTGTCCTTTGAGAGGGAGAGTGACTGAACCAAAGGCAAGGTGACAAAGATGGAGGGGCTCTTCACCCTGGCTCTCTCTCATCATCATGACAGGGAAAAAAAAACGGAAAGGAAGACAGATTTGCTGGGACATACTTATTCACCTTCCAGTACCAGACTTTACTCGTTGTATAATAATGAAGAGAAAATGAGTACACTCTTTAATATTTAAGGTAACATTTTGGGAGCTCGGATTTGAGACTATTAGTGAGATGCTACTCACAGCTGAAAGTGTATATTTAGGTGGCCAGTAAATGCAGCACAATGACAAGCATGCACATGTACAAATGTAATTTCCTTTGGAGAGCCAAAGGCCTCTAGAGGCTTTGTAGCTGCATTACAAATCAGGTCGCCATGGCTGCCACCATAAAGGAACTCCATTAAATAATTGACAGGGAGCAGAAAATGGCTAAATGCATAACAAGCACGCATAAATCCATTCAGGAAGGAAAAGTAGATTGTGTGACAAGATGGAGCGATTTACTAATGTGACACAGAATAGAGAACGGTCTCATTTCCTACTAAAAAACACAAAATTTAGGTAACTGACAAAAAGTTTATGTGGACTGTGGAGCTTCCTAACAGTGCTGGTCCAAATCAAAAGCCTCTGTGCGTTCATAAATTCTGTCTTAACCTCATTAATTTTACTTACATAATAGTTATTTATAGGTGAGGCTGTGCAGCTAAAACAAATTGAGACCGGTTCGCCTCTGTTACATGAATGTTAATTAAAAACAGAAGAAAGACATATGATCTGAACCAAAAATTTATGAGTCTGCAAAACAACTCAGTTGATAGTGATCACTTGGAGAGCAAGCACAAGGATCAGAAGGTAATGCCATAACAAATACCAGTATTGTTAAACTCTAATGCCAGGTAACAAACTAATCACTAAATGTGTTCTGAGGTATAGTCTTTAACACAAAAGTAATTACTTATACATTGCTACCAAGGCAAGCCTATTAGCTGCTAAACAGCTAAATTTTGTTAAATGTAATAATAGTGACAAGCTTGTCACTACCCGATCTGTACTGGAAACCCGATCGGTACCACGCATGTGCTTCTGCTCGAAACATTTTAAGATAGTTACGGGTCAGAATATCTGTTAAGATGTTAAAAATAATAAGTATCTCTTAAAATGTTTGCAGTAATGAAACGTTTCAATATAATGTAGACAAAAACAAACAATAAAAAAATCTTTGCACATGCGCAGTAAGGATCGGGACTCCCCGGTCCTTACTGCGCATTTGCAAAGTCGGGACCGTACAAATCGGGTCTACCTGATCTGTACCCAACATGTGCAGATGTTCTCTTCTTCTTCTGTTTGGTTTAATGGCAGTTTACTCCTCAGTGTACAAAGATACCACCACTTTCTGACCAACCGAATGAGTCCTATTGTAAACTCAACTAGCGTCATTACAAATCGTGTTTGTGTATGCGTTAAATTTGATTTAGTGATAGTCGAGTGTGTTTATGCTCTTCTGTGTGGAGAGGATTGATTGGAATAGGGATGATGATGTCCCCTATCACTGTCAATTGTCAGTAAACACTTAATTTGGCTGATGAATCCTCACATGACATATTACTAAGGCTGTATTTTTAAGTCTGTCATTAGGCGCCATTCTTCTTATTTTACAGCGCTGTTATTCAATTGGGGGAAGCTCTCCGTTGAGGAGAAGAGCATGAATTTGTTTGTATACTGAGGTATCCATTCCAGGCAGTCGAAAAAGAAGCAGAGCGGTCGAGAAATGCTAGGAGCTAACTGGGTGCTAACCGTGTCATTCAAATATATTGAATGTCGCAGTGTTGACAAAGAGAGTAAGTGACGTAAGATTTGCGCATGTGGTACCGATCGGGTTTCCGGTACAGCGACAAGGCTGTTAGCTAGGTCAGTGGTCTCTGTTAGCTAACATCTGTTAGTTGACAGAGGTCACATGTGCTGCAAACTCTCTTGTATGTGTATCTAAGTCACAGTTATTGCAGACATGCTCAATAGAAACCAACAAATATGAATCTGGCAAAAAGAATTAGAAATTCAGTAGAAACCAGTAATTCTAAATGTAATACGTGATACCAAAACTAACTGAAAGCTAAGGAGGACTTTCTGCTTATTGAACCATTTAACCTCGATGAAACCAAAGCTTAGACATAATTTGTCTAACCTTTACCAAAGATTTTAAGCAAATGCAGTATGACAGATACATTACGTGGTCATAAGCACAAGGCCACTTACACATTACACTGAGATGAGCTGTTTAGCCTTGGAAGCTCGTGGCATGAATCTCTTGGTACACATTCTTTGTGCTGATGTTAATGTGAGACAATTTACTGAGTCGAGAGAGTTGGACACTTTTACACATCACGCACATCAGCACGTGGCAAGCCTGATCTGTAACTTTATATGGTCTGTGGCTTAGTTGCTTAGTCCCTAAACTCTTCCACTTTGTGAAATTACAGCTCACAGTTTATCTTTATCTATCTGCTTGATTTTGTACATCTGTAGCAATGGGGCTGAAAACATCTGATGTCACAGATTAAGAGGTCTGGCCCACTTTTTTCTATATAGTTAAAAACCTATGCTGTGTGTTGTTGAAAAAAAAAAAGCTATTTGTATTCGTCTCAAATCAGCTTCTTTACCCAACAGCACAACAACCAGGAATAGAATGAATTGAGCCATACATAAAATGCCTAGTGTCTGATAGATTGACCAACAAGCCATGATGCACAGAAAGATGCGACTTAGTGCTTTGGAAGCAGCCCGAGGAGCAGAAGAGCAGAATAAAGTCCTCTTGGGGCTCCATTGTCAGGAAGAAGAGATCAAACCACTGGCAGGAGGTTGGAGTCGTACGATGTTGTCGAGGTCTGATGGGACAAAGAGTCAGAGGAGCGTGCCGAAAACAGAACAGTGTTAAATAATGTGTGTGATGGGAATTGCTTGGTTCAAATAAACTGTAAATACTGCACTATGACAGCAGAGGAATGTACAGTATAGATAAAGGCAAGACGTAAGTGGTGCATTAGTGCGTGTGATGCAGCGCTGACCAGAAATAGCAGACAGCAACGACATCAGCGGCAACAGAAAATGGTAGCAGCAGTGGTTTAAATCAAATAACATGACAGGAGCAGTAGTGAGAGACACATCAGGAAAAACATAAATGGTATTACTGACCTTGAAAATGGTGCTTTAGAAAAAACACAACAAAACTAAAGGTATGAACTAAGAAGTGGAGCTAGCTGAGAATGCTTATTTGTGTTGTAGCACCAGCGGCAGGAGCTACAAATTTGTAACATTTTGCTCTAAAGGCATTAAGGCAAATTAAGAGTCACATTTCTGTTCGTTATTTTTATATATGCTTTGTTGCCACGTGTTGCTGCCTGTAGAGCTACACTGATGTTGGATTTAGGGGCCACGCAATGCCTCCTACATTATCCACATTTTTGTTTGGTCGCTGACTCTCCCGCCCTCATTATAAAGGGAAGATCGCCAAACTGACTTTGACCGAGGCCAGCTGGAACACCAGTAAAAACTTTAGTTGGGATGTGTATATTTCACCCTTGAGTCTCATTGGTGCACTTTCCTCAGCTACTTTAATCCCAGCTGTTTTGTTTTGTCACCGTTCTGGTTTAAGTCAATGCTTTTGTGTTGCAGTTTGGTTTTTTTTTGCCCGGCTTTTTATTTCCCCTTTATTCTCGTACCCTATTATCTACCCTGCTCAGCTCTCTTCTGTTCTCTGCTGTTTTTCCTTTGTTGTCCAAGGACACCCAGCTCTGACTGGGATGGACACAACGACTTTTGGAAGTGGATTTCATTTATCACTGTGCCACTAATAGCTGCCCATCATCCCTATTGCCGTGAGAGCCCTTAAACCTCCAATAGTGACAGGTGGTGAGTTGTGTAGGAAAGGCCATAAAATATCCACTCAGAGGGTTTACAACAATTAGGAGGAAGTAAAACACAGATAACGGATTTAAAGTCTGATGAGAGGAAGTGCTTTGTGAAGCTAGGCGTGTCTTGTAAGTATACAGGGTGACTCTGCAAATAGGTCACCGATAGAAAATGGTTTTCACTGCTACATAATTAACAGAATAGAACAAATCACAACAGCTTTTAAAGGGTCAGAGATGTAATTGGTGAGCACTGAAAAGCAGAATTGTTTTGGACCCCAAAGCAGGCTTGAAGTATTGAATGTTGATAAGGATTATAGTTCACTTTTGTCTCAGATCTGTCCTTGAGCAGCATTCAGCATGCCCACGTTTCCCCGTGGTGTCACACAGGTAGTTAAGTGCTTACAGGACAATACAGTAGTGATGAATCTCTGTTAAAATCTCCCTTGTTCTGTGGAAGGTGGTTCCAAAATGATATTTTGCAGACTTGCCTACACATAATAATATAACTTTATTCCTCCTTTATTCTGTGTTTACTGTGCTGTTTCAAAGTTGGAGTTTTTTTTTTATGATAACATAACTAAGATTAAGACTAACTAACTAAGATACCAGTACTAGTCACAAGTCTGGACATAGGTGGTACTGAATACGAATGTGGGTAACAGTGTGGTTGCAGCTGTTGCAATATTATAGCATGCATCAGTGTGACTACCGTGTTATATGCCTTCTAATGCCGCTAAAATGGAGAAATTAAATAGATGCTGGAGCTATATAAACTTAACATTCAGTCAGATTAAAGAAGTTAAATGGACTCACTGGCCACTTTATTAGGTACACGTATTCAATTGCTCCTTAACACAAAAACCACAAATATCTACAAGCAACCTGATGCATTTAGGCATCTAATCTTGGTTAAGGAAACCTGCTGAGTTCAAACTGAGCATCAGAATGGAGAAGAAAGGTGATTTAAGTGACTTTGAACATGGCACGGTTGTTGGTGCCAGATGGGCCGGTCTGAGCATTTCAGAAACTTATCTGGTGAGATTTTCCAACACAACCATCTCTAGGGTTAAAAGAAGACCGCCCACAAAAGAGAAAATATCCAGTAAGAGGAAGTTCCCAAGGAGAAAAAGCCTTGTTGTTGCCAGAGTGGTCAGACTGCTTCAAGCTGATATGAAGGCAACAACAACTTAAATAACCACTTATTAAAACCAAAGAATCCAGAACAGCATCTCTGAATGCACAAAATGCTGAATCTTGAAGTTGACGGGCTACAGCAATAGAAGACCCCATTGGGTGCCACTCCTGTCAGCTAAGAATAGGCTACGACACAGGATCACCAAAACTGGACCAAAAAAGACTGGCAACACATTGCCTGGTCTGATGAGTCAACAGTCAGATGAATTTGGCATAAGTAGCATGAAAGAATGGATCCATCCTGCATTATATCAACAGTCCGGGGTGGTGGTGAAGGTATAATAGTGTGAGGGATATTTTCTTGGCATACTTTAGAACCAACTGAGCCTGGTTTAAAGGCCACTTCCTACTTGAGGATTATTGCTGACAATGTCTATTTCTTTAAGACCACAGTGGGCCTATCTTCTGATAGCTGCTTCCATGAGGATAGTGCACCATGTCACATAGGTCAAATCATCTCAAACTAGTTTCTTGAACATGGCATTGAGTTCACTGTATACAGTCAGTCACCAATCCAGCAGAGCACCTCTGGCATGCAGTAAAGTTTCACATCAGGGATGTTGATGAACTGTAAAATCCAATCATGTTATTATGGAACAAAATCTCTGAGGAGTGTTTCCAGCACCTTAAACATTGCAGGTTGACAGGTAAAATGTGAGGCTTGACATCAAAATTTAGATTATTTTCAAAATATTGTGGATGCAGAGAAACATTTAATGTGTAAAAGTTGTCTCATTGTTTCAGGTTGGACTTGTGTGTGTGGGAAATGCAAAAACACAAAACAAAACTGCAGTCACCCCCTCAACACTTTTTTTTTGTCTTATTAGATCAAGAAAAGGAAAATTAAGGTGTTATGTTTGTTGTCAGTAACTATAAAGTTTGCATAAATTTGGCCTACAAACTTTCTTTTGGGAAAAAACAAATTAATTGCCTTAAGTAGCAATTCCCTCCTCGACACGTTGGCTGAAATAAAATAATACTTATTCACAGACTGGCTGGAGGTAATGCACAAATCTGAGGGAATAAGCATGTCTGTCCAGGGATGACTCAGTTTGGCTTATGTAAGAGTCTAAATGTGATTAAAGAAACAGCTCTATTGTTATTTTACTCACTCATTCTCACCTCACCATGAGCAGAAATCAGGCAATAGAACAGAACCCGACCTAAACATGTACAAGTGTGTTAGAACAAAACGCTGAATTGTGTGTAAAACCTGGAAAAAGACGAGGTTGCTCCTTTGCTCCCTTGTTGAAAATTCATGTCGTGCTCTGTCAGAAGAAAAGCAGCTCAATTTCTATCTTATGGTGCTTCCTCAAATAGAGCTGAAGCGCTCCTCGAGGACTTGACTCGTTGTCAGATGTCGGAGAAATGTTCCAGAGCTCACACTGAACACATCCGTTGTGCTTCAGTTGAAGAAAGCTCAGAATAAATAAGTACATGTGTTGAACAACTGTACTCTCATTTTCTTCTTTATATCATTTTTTAAATTATTATTTTTTTTATCCAGAGGTCCAACCTTACATTTGTCTACAGTTAGTCCAGCTCATGATACCTATTATTCCAACACGATCTACTTAACAAATCAATAAGCAAAGAAAGCCTTTTTGCGATATATCTCGCACACAGCTGACACTCGAGTGAACACTGAACTGCGTTTTCCGAGATCTTCTCCATTTTCAGCACTCTCGTTCACTTTAGATAAATCAAACCAGGCGTGAAAGCGTGCGTTTCCCAAAAAACGGTTTGATTTCAGGTGACGTCTGCACCTCTCTGTCCGCTCGCTTAAATCACACGCCGATGAATACAGAGATCTTCCAAAAATGGGCAACACTTAAAATGTTTAAACTCATGTTGAACCCCTCCCCTGCACACTTGTGCTTTGACATAAGAATTATAAATGGCTTAGTGAAGGGACTTCAGTGGAAAGTTTCTGTGGGAAAAAGAAAGGTATTCTGACAGACACAGAGCTCCAAATTTACCACCCTGTCTCCCAGCCAATGGCTTGGATAAATATTTCACCATGTTTCCCCTCTCAGAAGTAAAAGGTTTGTGAGGTGCTCCTGGAGATGACTGACCACAAGAGGGGCGGTTACAGTGTCTCAAAGCGGAAAATAGCACACTATACTGTGCACTACGGGGTAGCCTAGTGGAAGTAATGGAATTCTCCATCAGCTTGGCCATTCTGGTTGCCTATGGATGGATAATTCCTGAGGGCTGCTGTATCTGTGGATACACCAGAGATATGAAAAAAAATAAATAATTTAAACTTCACTGTTTGTGTTCATGTCATACTGTGTTATAAGAGGTGATTATAATCCACTGCCACTGTGTCTTCAGCTTGTGCTTCCATCATAATGCAAGGTTCAAATGTGGTATGCATTCCGTAAAATACTCTACATTTCTATTCAGACTGCAGATGATGAAGTCTTGAGCCACCTTTTGTTTATTTTTTTCTTGGGAACATGGGAGAAGGTGGGTCAATTTACTTGTAACACGCAGATGAAGAGGCTGTGGCTTGGGAGATAAAGCAGGTCATCGCTTTAATAAGTTTGGAGGTTCAAAGTCTGGCTGCTCCAGTTATCCTTGGGCAAGATCTTGAACCTGGAGTTCAAGATCATCCACATTCATTGGACTGTAAATGTTTCACAGAAAACACTTATATGAAAAAAAACTATGAATGAGGAATGTTGTATAAAGTGCTTTGAAGGATTGAGTAGAAAAGGCACTATATAAGCCAGCCCTTTTAAATAGAAATACAGTATATAAGGTACAGAGTTTGCACAATTCTAACTTCTGACTTATGACCATTCTTCAACACAGTCTAAACTCTCTGAGGAAAGCTTTCTTGTCATTTCTTCAAGGAGTCTTCTGCACTAGTTCTCCAGGCTTCTTGAAGGACATTTAAAGCTCTTCTTTGGATGTTTCTGTCTTTTGTTCCTTTTTCTGTTAAGATGATCACACACATAACGTTGGGGTCTGGCTTCTAGGGAGCTCAGTCCATAACTGCTAGTGTGTGTGTGTGTGTGTGTGAGTGTTTTTTTTTTTTTTTTTTTTTTTTAGGTATTTTTTTTTTTTTTTCTTTTTTTTCAG
>VUQR01011395.1:48564-78402 GCA_015108515.1 Hemichromis elongatus
GATGTGAAGCCGCGCTGCTCAGCCCACTGACCTCGGGTTCCGGCGGCGCAGACTTTCCCAGCACAGGCACCTCCGTCTCCTCCCGCGGCTTCTCCGCCACTCCCAGCTGGATCAGCTCCCCGCACTTCACCTCCGACGCTGCCTCTCCCAGCTGGAGCAGCTCCCCGTGCCGCGCCTCGGCCACTTCCGGCTGGAGCAGCTCCCTGCGCCGCGCCTCGGCCTCTCCCGGCTGGAGCAGCTCCCCGCGCCACGCCCCTGCCTCTCCTGGCTGGAGCAGACCCTCACGCGGCTCCTCCACCTCCAGCGATGGTGTGGCTGGATCCTCCCGCGCCCTTCCCGCGCTGACGTCCACCTTGAGCTGGGCAGGTGGCATGCTCAGCAGTTGCTCCGCGGCCCTCCTACGGGGAGCAGGGGTGGGCGCCAGCCGCTGCTGGGTGCAAGCCGCTACCGCCCGAGGGGCGGGGATGGGCGCGGTAGCAAGCCGCGTCCGGATCGGTCGCGTCCTCGGGGCTGGTACGGGTGCCGGAGCGGACCTCATCTCCTCCACCCCCGCGCCAACTGTGAACGCCGGTGGGGTTGGCGGCCGTGCTGGCCAGGGGCAGATAAGGGCCGCCAGAAGCTCTTTTTGGGAATCACCTTGTCAGTGCAAAAATACCATGTTATGATGGTCAAACTATGTGATCTTTGGCATTTTTCATAGATTCAGTTAAAGAAACGAGAACAAATGATATATTTTTCTATTTTTAAGCCTGCTAATAACCAAGTGCATAAAATGAAAACTGGTTCTTTTCTGTCTAGAGACAACACAGGTTCATCCCTTTAGTTAGGTAACTTTTTGATGCTTGAATGAGTCTCAGGTCAGTGGTCTTGACTAAAAAAAATGTTAAAAAACAAAGAAGCCAATGTACAAAGAACAACTTTGAAAGAACACCAGAAAGCTCGCAGAACTTTTGCTCAGCACCACTTTAAAAGAACGAGAGTCTTAGAATGAGAGATGGTTCAAGACTTTTGCACATCCCCGTGTATGAAAATAAAATTTCTGCGATCATTAAGTAGCATTAATATAAACACATATGTCCACATGACCTTGTGTGATGTGGGAGACATCCCTTGTAGCGATCCTGCTTGGTTTTATCAGCTGCTCTTAGTTCTCTGGAGAACTTTTTGTCTCACTCTGAGCTCATATAACGTGACAATGTGTCAGTGCTGGGGACTAACTGTGTTCACCTTGTGAACACAGGAGTTAGTAGAGAGAGGGTAGACTTTTATTTCTGAGCTGAATGCATGTTTCTGCCATATTAACCTATCACAGTTATGTCGATATGCTGCAAAGGAAAATACACTTGTAAGTGTTTTTTGCTGTTGCTATTGTTCCTTGTTACCCAGCCTCTCCAGGGTAAGTAAAGTTAATTTTTTAAAATGCAAAAACAAGAATGATTAAATCCACAGATGTTAGCATCAGCTCATCCTGCTGAAATATATGCAAGAAGCAGTGCAATGAAGTGTTAAAATGTGTGCTCTCTTAGCCAAACCGGCAGTCATTTGTCTCCAGAAGGACGATGAGAGGATTTTGTGTCCAATGAGAGTGTGCCTGGAAACAGCTCTGCCTTCTAAGGGGCTGAAAATGAGTCATGATGGCAGAGAACTGCCCTCCACCCCCACTGACAAACAAATATCCCCCCAAATAAGTACCACAAACACCATCTTCATTACTGAGTAATGGATTCCGAGAGGAGTGTTGCATTACTGCGTATCTATTATGGATTCCGTAGAAGCATGGCACGTACCCACATCTTGGCTCTGTTTCGTATTTATTTGACATTGTTGTCTGGGTGTGTTCAGTCTCCCCTGTGAAGCTTAAGTACATTTTAAGTGAGGGATGTAAACTACTCAGATTAGTGGAGGGATTAGAAGAATGAACACAAAGTAGTTGTTATATAACGTCCACTGAGGACGGGTAACCTGAACCGAAGGCTCTTCAAGACTGACAGTGTAACGGTGTGTGGCACATGAGTTTACATGGAAGCCAAAAAGTTACTGTCTCATATAACCAATGACAAAGGTAACCCACACAACACAGCTGTACCTGTATCTTTTTCTTTCTTTCTTTAGTGTCGCAGTATTTTCTGCCGCCTTCAGCCCACAAAACCTGCCATGGGCGACAACATAATGACACCTGTCTCAGATAAACGACTGACTTCATTTCATTTGGCGTGGCAGCTCTGATACGAGGCGTGTGAGGCTTTTTAAAGCCGATTAAAAAAAAAAAAATCTGATCTGTGTTAGATGTCTGTGTGTGTGTGTGTGTGTTGGTGGTGGTGAGGAAAGGGTATAATAAAGTGCTCCTAGCAAAGCGCTAGTTGTAGCCCCGGTGTCCTTTCCAAGTCATTCCAATTTAGATCAATGCATTATGTGTTGGCAGTGGTTAAAAGGCAACAGTGTGCATCAGAGGTGTTGGACTAGAGGGCATTTCGACATTTTGTATACTTCCACTCACACGTGTCTTTAACCAGCATCTCTTAAAAAAGCACTAGAAATGATTTCTGAGGAGTGTCTTAATGTTATTTGACAGCCAAGTTTGTTAATGTCCACAATTTATCTGAATGCAATAGAGAATGAGCTGCAGATGGCACTGAGCAATGTAATGTTTGTGACTAGCATAATACTAAGCTGTACAAACACTGGGGTAAATGTTTAAAGATGAAGTAATATTTAAAAACTACACCTGACGTGAACAAGCTTAACTTTTAAAAAACCTGTCAATAGAGTAAAGACCCAAGTCGAAAAGCGCTGAATGTAATTTGACAGTGAATCACAGCGATCCTTAACATTATTTTTTATGTTAGAATTAACAGCAAAGCAGAAATCAGATAAATAGCCTGGAGAGTGGAATATAGAGTTTCATCAATGACGCATCTGGTGCTAATGAGCGCTGCGGGCGTACCGCCAAAACATGCTGAGTTGTACACACAGATTTATCATTTTGTGTGAATAGTGGCTATTTTCCCAGTTTTGTACAAATTCGAGCCTTTCGCACCTCATTTTGTCTTTATTTTTTTTCCCTGACACCTCCAGCTGCTATTTGAAACCACTGAGCTGCCTGTTTGATTGATAGCTCGCTCTCTACTTACCAAGCTCAAAGAGCCGCAGCAAAATAACCCTCCGGTCAATGACAGAGCTTAAGACCTTTCATTCAAATGTCTGTCTTTGAAATGAGTGGACGTTTCTTTGATTTCTATCACACTACAAGCCTAAGAGGGTCCGGGTGGATTGTAAATGATAAATGATTAATAAGATTTTGTTTTTCAGATGACAGAGAGAATATGTTAGATGAGGAGTTTAAAAGAAGATGTCAATGTAACATCAACTGCTTTTGGTACTTTATAAAAAGATCCCTGCAACTGAGCAGTGATGCTTCATTTGTTTCCTTCTCTCACAGGTATCTGGGGATCACACGGCCTCTCACCTACCCAGCCCGGCAGAATGGTCAGCTGATGGCCAAGATGATCCTGGGAGTCTGGCTGGTGTCAGCATCCATCACACTGCCGCCTTTCTGTGGCTGGGCCAAAAACGTCCACACAGCCGGTGTGTGCCTCATTAGCCAGGACTTTGGCTACACCATCTATTCCACAGCTGTGGCCTTTTATATCCCTATGCTGGTCATGCTGGTCATGTACTACAAGATCTTCAGGGCAGCTCGCAAGAGCGGCGCCAAGCACCGCTTCACCGACCTTTCACGACGTGAGCGTCTCGAAACAGTGGCTAACGAGGCTCTCCGAATGCAGGGCCTGAAGCCGCCAGGCGTGGCAGAGGAGTGTGCCGCATTGTCCCGCCTGCTGACCCGCGAGCGCAGAAACATCTCCATCTTCAAGCGGGAACAAAAAGCAGCCACAACACTGGGGGTTATTGTGGGCGTGTTCGCCGTGTGCTGGCTGCCCTTCTTTATCCTGTCCACCGCCAGGCCCTTTATCTGCGGAGTGGAATGTAGCTGTGTGCCCATCTGGCTGGAGCGCACGCTCCTGTGGTTGGGATACGCCAACTCCCTAATGAATCCGTTCATTTACGCCTTCTTCAATCGAGACCTGCGCTCCACTTATCGTGACCTTCTCCGGTGTCGCTATCGCAACATCAACCGTCGGCTTTCCGCCGTGGGTGTACACGAAGCTCTCAAGGTGTAAGGCCGAACGGTTAAAGCCGCTGCTCTTGTACACTCGGTGCTTAAAGGGCGACACGTAAACAGCCGGCCAGCAGACAGACACGGCCTAACAGGATAAAAGTCAGTGTTAGTGGCTCGCAGCAGACAGCACGATCGCTTCGGTGTGTGAGTCAGTCATTCTATTTTTGGAAAGAAAATCACAGAGCGTACTTGATGGACTATTCAAGTCGACACTGCTTTTGTGCATATGCCACAATTCCATCCTGTTCCAGATTTATGATGGAATAATGCCGTAACAAAGGAAATGACATATAAACACAATCAATCATTCTAGGGCTTTCAAAGAGACCATAAGGCAAGCAGATCTCTGTATATTAACAAAATTGATGTTTGGTAAAAAATAACATTTGTTTCGTGGCTTTCTGAGCATCTCCCTCTCACCATGTATCCACACAAATCCCCAGATGATTATTTTTCAAACAGGAGTTAAACACTTTGAGGGGTATTACAAGGACTAAAACTTATATCACGCTATCTCAAGTCAGAGCCTTCAAACTGGTCCTCTGACTGAATTTATTTCGAGCACCAGAGATGTCTCCCAGTTGTTAAAAATCTGGTAAGTCTAAGGAGAACAACGTGGGATGGAAAATGATGATTAAACACAACATAGTGAGAACTTTTCTATAAATGAAATCTCAGTGTTTAAAAGTAGTTTTTTTTAGTGTCTGCATGAAACATATTTGTCTTACACGCCACTGTATACATAAATCAAAACAGAAGTAGTGGCAGCGGGGTTTCATGGGCTACCCAGACACTGCATCGCACAGAAACCATGATACTGTCGACCTTTTTCACTTGTCTCCAGACATACTCGGTAAGTAGAGCAAACTAAACGTTTCCACTTTTAAGAATTAGATTTTCCACATTCTTAAGACTCTCTTTCCTCACCGGTTGTTGGCAGTGTTTTGATCCCTCTTTTGAATCAGGATGTGTGTGCCCACATTTCCTTTTGAACTCCTCAGTGACTTGTACGAACCCTTGTCTGATATCATCAGTCGAGCAGTGTGTGCTTTTTTTCTACCTCGATTTTTTGAAATGCTCTACGTTTCCTCCAAAAAAAGAAGAAAAAGAGTTGTACTGCTGTATCATTTTGTATTTTGTATTTTTTATTGTGTAAAGTCAATCTGTCTACAACTGTGTGCGAGCGCTTCGAGCGACCACTTTGTTATTACCTTGAGAAAGAAGTTGGGGAAAGCGGTAAAAGTATTTCATCACTTTGTAAATAAAGAAACACCGAAAATGTCACTGTGGCCTAGATTAGAATGAAAGCCATTCGTGCAAAGTAAGTGAAGTTCTCGTTCTTTGGACTGAGACTGCAGTGATTTAGGAGACAATCAACATGGGTCTTCTTGCTTTCTAGCCCCCACGGAGCATCCTCAAATGCCTGATGCACCCAGTATGTCATGCATAGAAATAAAGACCAACCTTTAAGACCATTAGAAGTCTTTGATACATTTGTGACCTTTCTTAAAGCACTATCTCCAAGACTGTTGGGCTACAGCTAGGATTCTTAAGGAGGGTTGCCCCTCCCATCTGCCCCAGAAATGCCTTTGCGTTAAGTCTGCTTTGAGCAATACTTTTATTCAGAGTCTGGGTGACAGCTGTCTGCTTATTCCAAGGGAAAAACAGTGACGACGAGGAGTAAAGTAGGATGTGTCTTGTCTTGTGGTCAGAAGGTATGTCTCAGTATAGACATATTTGGGTTGTGTTTGTAGAGGAGTGTCACTGTATCGCAGGCAAATCACCACTTCAAATGTATTTAACACATAAAGACCAACTCAGAAGACCAACAACATGGCTTTCAAATCATGTTGTTAAGGCCGAGAGCAAAAAAGTGTACAAAAACATATGCCTTCACTTACATACAAATACATACTGTGTCATCAAAATTACTTTGCACATCACAGGCGTGATCCGGTCAAATTTATGTAAAAAGGTGCTTCTGAATATGTTTGGATATTGCTTTTATTTAAAAAAAATAAAAGCAATATCTTTTGAATTAAACTCAGCACTGCCCCTCATGAGACCATACCAGGGGCAAATGCATCAGTAGATTTGTGTTTTTTTTTTAAAGAAACTATTTTATTATGGAAATGACTTTTTTCCCAAGAAATATTATTTTTGGAATAATATTCCAAAAAATATTATTTTAAATAATAAATTATTATAAATTATTATTATAAATTATTATAAATAATAATATTTATTCCAAAAAATATTATTTTTTGGAATAATATACACCATGATCCCACCCACCATGCTGGTGGGATCACTCAGACATGCAAACCCTTCACCTTGAAAAGGTCCGAGGGGGAACATAACAGTAATACTTTTCATTTTGCAGACAGGTGCGAACTTACTGTGGGGTTTTCAGACCTTTCTCCTCAAAGTAGCTACTTGCTTTGGTTGAAGAGCTGTCATGGTAAACTGTGAATTGTACCATCTTTGACACTTCCTGTCATTGTCCAATGCAACAAAAGTCATTGCAAGTTTTCCTGATTTCGCCAAGAGAAATTAGAACGCTGTTACTATTCATGACATCTTGACACAACTGCACACAAATGTAATGTTTCGTAATTTTTACGGCTGATTCCTGTGAGAAGATCTCTTGGAAAACCCGTCGCTTTTGATATTATTACTGTTATTACGTAAATCCAAAAATAAGCCTTTGCAGGACATTTGGCCATCTCCTTGATGTCACCGTCTGTCAAGTGATTTGGTGGGACGGTACCCAAATCTACCATAAGGACATTCCTAATTATGTTCTTTCATTCGGACTATGAGTGGCTCTTCAAGTCAGTTGAACAATGTTACGTAATTCAGCCCTGACAACCACAAAAACCCATATGATGATCACAGTGGCTAAATCAAGTTAACTGGCCCCTTGTGGACTAACGTCCATCTCTCTGGAGTAAAGAGCAGCAACACAGCTTCCACCTGCATGTTGACATTTTGTTTTAGCACACAAATAGGACGCAGCTCTGGTGGATCTCGTGCGCTGCCTCTAAGACCTTCAGACTCCCGGCAACCATGTCAACGGGTGTTACTCTCGGGGAGTGAGCACCGCTGCGCCTGCGAGGAGCGCCTGTCCTCTCGGTCACCGTGTCCGGCCTCCTGCGCTGGCGCCTGATGTGTGTCATCGCTGTCGTTGAACAGGATGAAATATTTTCATTTGATGTAGTACATTCGTCAAAGGGAGAAGGATAGTAGCAGAGAATCTTTCGCATATGCTGCCCAAAGGCTCAGTTGCCAGCTCTGACAAGCTGTGGGGGTTGAGGTGGGGAATATTCACTCACGCTTTGCTATTTTTAATCTGTCCAAGCAATTAAGCGAGGAAGCTCTGATTAAGCTTTGGAATAAGGAATTTAAAGTACTGTGATTTTGCTACCCTTTCATGTACCCCCTCCACATCCAAATAATATTAATTATTATCAATTAGGAGATAGTCTTTGCCTACATTTCTATTCAACTTAGTTAACACATGATTAGTCCACATTTACTGTGTTTAAATTACAGTTTGTGTTTCTTTCAATACATGAAAAAAAATATTTTTATTTATATAGAATATGTTTTGTTGCTGCTGACTTTAAAAAAAACAAAAAAACAAACAAACATGTGCATTAACATTTACACTGTGTTAACAGCATACAGTGTACAGCTGTGGTTTCCAATATGTCAACGGAAGGACTGGATGTCCTGAGATGATTTTCACCAGGTAAGAAATAAGAAATAAATGTAATAAAGTTTATTATTACTATTATTATTGTGCTTAATTTTGTGAAATGCCACAGTTTCCTTCGTAAAGCCCCTAAAAACGATTACAAAGAGCGTTGGAATCACACAGCTGTCTCAGTCACAACCCAATAAGGTTGGAACCACCTGCACCTCACACAAAATTAAAGGAGCCACTGAATGTACATTTAGGCTTTCATTTAATATTTCTTAATAAAAGAAAACATTCATTAAAAAAGCACACTAAATTATTTTTCTGCTTTTACAAGGTCAACGTTGGGACTTTCATACTGTACATTGTTTAAGTGAGAGCTTACCTTTAAGCATCATCACAGTGAGCTTAATAGCATCATTGTCATTTGCACTGAAGACTGTATATATAAAAAATAGTAACGTAGGATAATTAGCACAGGCTTAATTAAAAATGCTTAATTTTACTGTTTTTCACTGTGGGAACAAAATAATTAATTTAACAAAATCAGACATTAAATATTATTAAATATTCTCCACTGCTTCCCTTCTCTAACTATAAGATGGATTTTTGGGTAAATACTGACTTTCTACTAGTGTGCATTTACAATTTTACTGTTTTTCATGTATCAGACAAGTTGTACCTGTAACCCATCAAAGACACTCTCAGTTAATTTCAAACACACATCTATGTAAACCTGATTTCTAAGATGGTGTACCCGGATGTTACATCCTCAAATATAATCAGGGCCATAAATGTAGCCTCGTTTCCCACCTCCTAATTAAAGAGGGAAGCTATAAATACACCAGTAAACATGTCAATTATGTGTTAATCCAATTTATGTGATGTGTCCTGAAATATCAACTTCCTCCCACGGCCACCACCCATGGCCAATCACAGCACAAGAGCCTGTTCTTTGTCTACGGGACTTCCTGCGGGGATGGGCCCGTGGCGAATGCAGACAACTTATCTGTCACCAAGACACATGAAGAAGTTTTCTCCCCTCATTTTATTTTGTGGAGGCAGCGACCTGTAATTAGGTTTTGTCACAGAGCTGGAAGGTGAATGTCTGCTTTTTAAGGTTGCAAGCATCAAAGGACCGGTGCATGAGGGCAGCCTCCCCTGTACACTTCAAAGTGAACAAAGCAGATATAACCCTCCTTTTGCATAGCTATTTTTTTTCCCTTTTACTTGGGTATGAGAGCATGGACTCTTGTGGATGCCTTGTATTTGCACACATGTTCACAGTGCTGGCTGCCAAGAAGCCCTCCTACACGGCTTGTATCGGATAAGCCTGTCGATTGTTCTGCACTGCATCTTTGAAGCCAATCAGTAAGCGTGTGAATGTGTGTGGAAAGTCCCCCATATGGTCTAATGCTCCACATTCCCTTAATATGTTAAGTATATCACAATAGTAGCACTTCCTAAAATCATCCGCTGTTTTGTGGGATCTCAAAGACTTTGCAGCCATTGTGATTAACCTGCGAGCTCATTCACACGGAGGTCTGATATTTTTGCATCTTCCCATTTCAGTGCCAGGGTTTATTTAAGTGGATTTTCTTTTATAAATAGGCTACAGTATTTGTGGTGGTAAAAACACATTGTGAGCCACATTTTTCAGACAGACTTGCAATAAGCTCCCACTGTTTGAGTCTCCAGAATTAAAACTCCCATTTGGAACTGTGTGGCATAAAATAATAATGATTAAAAAAAAGAAAAAATGAATATTACAGAATATTGCTTTAAAACCAAATCTGCCACTTAGAGTTATTATTAGGCTTGCAATCTCATGAAATAGGATGCAAAGAAATGTCAGCAATCGATTATTTAATCGATGGACTTACTAGTAAGATTAAAATAAGTTTTTTTTCTTTTATCAAACTCCCTTAAATGTATTCACCACACATCAATTAGCGCTCACTCTGTTCCTATACATCTCACACGGTGACCAGGGCAGGTCAGCTGCTTGTCATCTGCTCAGCTACCTTCATTGCTGTCTCGCTGCCTTTTGAGAACAGTGAAAGAAAACAGCAGTTTGGTGAGATTGAGGATAATGGGCTGCCTTTTGCAACCAGCAGCCTATGAAATGACAGTAAATGCCTCAACCTGTAAAGGCCACCATTTGGTGTGAATTAATTCTTTGTGATTGTGTGCAAGACGCAGATTTAAAATGCAGTTCCATTGTCGTACCGAGGAACATTAAGCAGTGGGCTTTTATGCACGTTAACAAAGCACAAAACATTAGTTATATTAATGCCACTGTGAGTTGGTTATTATGCGGTCAATCATCTCGGTCGCTTTGCCATTTTGTTTCATTTTGTCATTTTCGGAAGGAGGATTTTGGATACAACTCCTCCATGTATCCAGACTTGGAACAAACATTAGGAATGCCGGGTTGTGTCTCTTCCTGCAATCAAACCAGATATCTTTAACATGTAA
This sequence comes from Hemichromis elongatus, assembly GCA_015108515.1. NCBI lineage: Eukaryota > Metazoa > Chordata > Actinopteri > Cichliformes > Cichlidae > Hemichromis > Hemichromis elongatus. The sequence goes on from VUQR01011395.1 coordinate 58,923, forward strand.
GGTGAAAGTGTTAATCACTATACAATGGAGCGACTAAATAAAGTTTATACACTGTAACAAAGCATAGAATAGAATAGACCGATATCTGCATTTTCTATTAACCTTATGGGGAGTTCCATCATATGTAAAACAGAACATCGTACAATTTTAAAGGAAGTGTAATATGTTTTACTTATCATCTCTGGGTTGGGTTTTTCTTTCATTTTTCTGAAATGTTGAATATTCTTCTAACCTTCAGCATATTCAGAGTTATTTAAGATTTTATGGCTTCCTTTTTAAATCTCGCGCATATTTGTATTAAAAACATTTTGAGTGAAATGCAACTTTAGGTGTGCGACGTGAGGCATTTGCTGAAAATCACGGGATGTAACAGTAGCTTGATGAATGTGACGGTACAAGTTTAATCTGCATTCTTCCACTAAGTGCACAAAAGTTGCTCTGCGTGACTATGTGCGAAGGCAGCCTGAGACTTGAGTGAAGTCGTGAAGTGTGGGTGAGGTGGGAACTAAATTGCACAGCTTGCCTATGTCAGTTTGTTAAGTCTCTGGCAGTGCAGCAGGGTGCAAAGTGAAGACTGACAGCAGTTGGTCTGTGAGTGTAGACTCGAGCACAGTCAGGTGTTCCTGTGCTGTCTAAGGCAGTTACAGCAGCAGTCAATCTCCACCTGCCTCTTGTCACTGCACATTGTTGTTGATCTGTGGGGTCGAGCCCATGCAAGAATTTCTCATCCCGACACCTTACCTGACTGCTCTCAAATCTTCGCTCTGTTTTCTATTGTCAACTCCCACAGTGTACTGCCCCACAGTCACTCAGATTTGCTGTCAGTGATGAGTAGCACGAACAGGACAAGATGAAGGACTCGAAGGAGTTTTTCTAAATTGAGTCTATCAAATGGTTCCGTCCTGCTGGGAGGTAATATGCCAGATTGAGCACTTGGCCTGTTTTGTTTCTTAAATCATCCAAATCCATGATCTGCAGTCACGATTCCAGTGTTTTGTGTTTGTTTATGAAGGCTACTGTATATTTGTGGTATTACCCCAGATCCATCCATCAGTTTTTTTCACCACTTGTCCAATTCAGGGTCGATCACCAGCCTATTGTAGGGCTAGCGCACAGAGACAGACAACAATTTTGCTCACATTCATAGTTACAAACAATTTTGAATCGTCAGTTATACTACCAACACTATCCTTGGACAGTGGAGGAAGCAATGCAGGTACAGGCAGACTATAAAAACTACACACCAAAATGCCCCAGTAAGCTGGGAATCCAGACCCTTCTTGGTGTGAGGTAATGAGGCTAACTACTGCAACCATGAGCCCAGATCTTTTCCAGAAAAAAAGAAAATACTGTTGCTGAAACACATATGTTTGAGTGTCTTGAGTGGTGTTATAGGACCATCCATCCATCGGTCGTAACTGCTTATCAACTTCAGGATCACAGAGAGCTGACAAGGCAAGAGATGGGGTACACCCTGGACAGCTCTCCAGTCGAGGCAGTTACTTATTCTGTATATAAAATCACACTGCTGGCTGTGAGGTTGTATAAGTATACAGAGATAGTTTGTGTAACAAAATGAACTTGAACAGCAACAGCTTCCATTCATGTCCTAAGGCCAGGTCACCCAATGCTTTGGCAGCACTCAGATGCCCCCTGTCGACAAGCCATTGCAATGTTTTAACATTAACATGCCCACATTAATAACTTTATATGTTAATGTTCAGCAAGTAACATTCACCATCATTTTTTCCATCTTCTTTCATCATTTTAGCATGCTACCATTAGCTATTTAGTACAAAATAAAACAGACATATGAGCTAAAGGGAATTTTGATAGTACATAGTTTAACTCCCAGGGCCAGTAAAGGTAAAATCACAAGATGAACAGCCTCAATAAGGAAACCTTGAATGTCTGTATAGCATACTGTGAGTGACTTGCAGGAAAAGTAATAATATCTGTCCTCTGGGTAACGTGAATGAAATATTTGTGTTCAGAGAAAAAAAATAACATAAAAATGCACAACTGGAATACCATTGGGAACGATGTTATATAGGAAGCTCTCCATTCAAAGTTCTCTTGATAGAAATTTCCATTTGTGTGTACTCACATTGATGAATTGTAAAAAGCACCTGGTTACAGACTCAGAGCTCCAATCTTGCTTTTGCGGTATGCACAAGCCGTGCTGCACGTGGCAGGCTGCAAAAGCTGGGAGGAGCATGACTGAAGTGCAGCCGTCCTTGTGCAACAAACAGAAGCATAAGCTAAGAATCAGAATTAGCCTATGTTATGTATGTATGTATGTAGATATCCTCTAAAACACCAGTTGGGTAGCTGGAGGGGTGAGGGACATTTATATAATTTTACTTTCTTTTGTAAAGGTAACACTCATAATAATACTTTTTCACTTATTTTCAGGAAATGGAGAGGAGCCGGCGGATCGGTTAGCTGAGGCGGGGTATTTGCTGTCAGATGTGTCATTTAATGCAGACATTTTTCTTTATTGATTTTTTTCCCTCTGCGTGGTCCTATTCAATGCGGAGATATCACAGATGGCACACTGGCTCTGCGATATTCGTATAGCATTTATGACCTTTATGTGGGCAGCAGTGCTTTGCAGAGGCTGAATGCAACTCAAGCAGGCCAAATGGCCTTCACGACACAAGCTTCAAACAGCAGCACTGGTTGCTGCTTCCATCTTGAGATTTCAGCGCTCACTAACTCACTTCAGCCATCGAGTGGCATCTCACACAACTGTTTCTTCTGTGCTTACTGATTTGTAAGCCAGATCCACTCAGGATAATGAACATGATCATCCTTTGTTTTTTTTGTTTTTTTCTTTTGTAAAGCAACAGATTCTCATTGATTCACAGTCATGACGGTAAATCACAAATCATTTAAGTGCATCATATAAGATGCAAGGTGACAGCTTTTTCCCCTCAGAATCAATAGAGCTTTAAGCCATTATTTGTAGCACAGGCTGCATAGTTTTTGTTTTGCTGTGAAGTATTTTTAACCTTTGCATAATCCTTTAAAGCAATGCAGACATGTATAAATTCTGAGTGCACTCTTAATTCTCATCATAATTCATAAAAAATCTTTTATGTAAATTCTCTCAAATATGTATTTATTTTGGATGATGAGGTATTAAAGGGACAAAGCTGTTCTCTGAATCATAACTTGAGTTGTGCTCTAATGTGATTTTTGCTTTGTGGACTGTGTTTAACGCTCCTCAAGTGTACATAATAACAGCGCGTTGGGTCGAACCTTTCATACACAGTACTGTGCGCATGTTTTAGGCAGGTGAGAAAAAATGCTGTGAAAAGAGAATGCTTTTAAAAATAAAAGTGTTAATCTTTTGTTTTCATCAATCAACAAAATGCAGTAAACGAACAAAAGAGAAATTTAAATTAAAATCAATATTTGGTGTGACCACCCTTTGCCTTCAAAACAGCATCAGTTCTTCTTGGTACACTTGCACGCAGTTTTTGAAGGAACTCGGCTGGTAGGTTGTTCTTAAACATTTTGGAGAACTAACCGCAGATCTTCTGTGGATGTAGGCTTTCTCACATCTCTTCGTGTAATCCCAGACACACTTGATGATGTTGAGAACAGGAGTCTGTGGGGGCCATACTATCACTTTCAGTACTTGTTGTTCTTCTTTACACTGAAAATAGTTCTTAATGACTTAATGGCTGCATGTTTGGGGGCTTGGCCTGCAACAATCAAACAATCATTTATATTTGTAAAGGCATTCTTCTTTGCTTACAGCATTTTTTCACACCTGCCTAAAACTTGCATAGTACTGTAGTATATATATATCAGGTGGCAAATGAAAGTCAGATGAGCTGATCTCTCTCTCTCTCTCTCTCTCTCTCTCTCTCTCTCTCTCATCTTTCTTTTGTCCAACCCTCCTCATAGCTCCATCCAATCTTCATGTTCATGGGGAAGTCATGCCATAAATAGCCTTGGGGCAGATTTCAACCTCTGCATTAGCCTTGCAGCATATGAGCTCTCTACTCAACTAAATAAAGAGATAAACAAACACCATCTTCTAACATCACTAACGTCTAAAATGTATCTGTTTGGTTTGTTTGATTTAAACTCTAGGGCTGAGTGCTTTCTGTCATATTTCAGGCCTGCTTACACAAAACGATGAGTGGATCAGAGGTTAGCGACGGCGGTCTCTGCCTATGCAACTACCCTTTGAAACCCCCCCCCAAACTATTCTTTTTGTTTTCAAGCCACATCTTTATTGATAGATACTGGGGTGTTAAACCTCATTGTTAACGCTACAGGACGGGGAACAGAGTTCATATTCACTGTGGTGGGGTACAGTGTCACTGTCTAGAGATTGATGGGTATACGCTGAACAACAGAGTAAACTCTGCCACTTAAAACCTAAGAAAACAGACACTTTTCTTTTCTATTAAATGTAATACACAAAAATCCCTCTTTACTAATGAATCATGTACCCCATCTGGGCTGATGACTTGCAGATGTTCCACTTCCCAAACCTGACAAGTGTGGGTAGGATTGTTAACATCCATTTCTCACAATATTCTCAGAAGTCAGGCCTACGCAGGGTCGATCACCACAGGTGGCAACTCCTATATTTGTCCATGTTGAAAAGTCAAAAAGCCTGGCCAAGCTGTGCACCATTGTGCATTTTGCAATCAGGATTGATCTAGGTTGGAGTCATTTCCATTTGCGACCTTGTCTGCATGTAAGACACGAGTGACATAGAGCAGATTTAGTAGTTCTCTGCTGATAGCGCAGCTTTTATTACTCATCCTCCAAAGGACAGCAGTACTACTTGACTGGGTCAACCCACTTGTGCATAATGCATATTTGACAGACATCAGTGCTTTAAAATCCGCTAATGTCAATCTTGTTATGTGGGAGGAATTAAACAAAAGATACCATGGATACCACTATGCATCATTTGAGTTTTTGATATCACATAATCGTTTGTTCGTTTTCTCAGAAAACAAGCGTTATTGTGATTAGCTTCTAAAATATGACAGGGCACGCATGAAAAGCTGGCCTTCTCCCCTCCATTTTGGTCCTTTTTAATATGCAAATAACATACTTGCCAAAATATATCGCACAAAGGAAATATGCTAAATATGCAGCAAGGGAACAGAGATTTGCCTGGGGAGAGTCATGTACTCACACAAGCAGGCTACAAAATGCAAAAAGGATAATATCTGCAATATTACGCATATACAGGATGAAACTATGAACGTTTGTGATTTATTCTCTGAATAATTCTGCCATTTCGTTATTATTAGTTTCTACTCCTTAGCATGTCGGGTTTTTCAATTTGAAAATTAAAATCTACCTTTTCAGTCCCCTTTCTAATACACAGGCTACACGAACCTATACTGAAATGTATTAAAATTAATTAATGAAAAATAAATTGCCTATAAATGATCATGTATTCAACAAAGAATGACAAACTATCATAGCTTTGGTAAAATCTCTAAACTATAGTTCTCAAATTTTTCTGGCATGTCCCGCATCAGTTCACACCCCGCCCCCTCCAATTATTATCATTCATTAAGTGTAAAAAAAAATCATTCAAAACTATTTGAATAAAGGTTAATACCAGCAAAACCTTGTTTTTTCCCCCCCCATTGGCTTCACTTCCTGTTTCCCCTGATCGTCCATGCCTCAGCTCCAGCCTGACCAGTGGCGTCCACCCAACAGCTTGAGAACCTTTAAAGGAATCAGGGTTGGGCTTTTTCTCTTCCCTGAGGGTCATATTGGCTTCGATACAGTAATCCAAAGGTCACACCCTGGAAAAGTAGTTTGAGACATTAAACACACAGTGCTGAGATACGTTAAACTGCATTTGGCAGCTATGACCGATAATGGGACATTATTTGATTTCAAAAGAAAAAACAGTTTTGCAATGATCAAAATGTAATTTTGCATTTAACCACATGTTTACAGTCAGGGAGTGAAGAAATGTTTATTTACAGACATAAAATATGAACATCGCTGTCTGTAAAAGAACTTATTTTCTAATCTGTTATTACTCATTAAACTGTGTGAGACCGCTTTTTACTTCTGTGGATAAATGTCGCTGTGTCATAAAACTGTCATTTCTGTTAATGGGAACTGTTAAAATAGCCACCCCTCCTTGCAGCTTGATCAAGGCTTGGCTGATGCCCAATGCTGAAATACAAGGGGCTTATTTCATTATCTGTAAGCTGTCAATAAGACTTATGGTAGGCCATCAGAGAAAAGGTTTTGTTCACACGTGTAATAGAGTCGTATACAGCGAGCATCCTCTGCCTGTGAAGGCTTGGAAGGAGTGTTTCTTCAGGGAGCTGCCGGGTTTTCCGGTGTTAATGGATGAAAATTTGTTTGAGAGCAGTGTCACAGTGGATCTCGGTCAGTTGTAGTTACACATCTGGGCGGTGCTTTCTGGCCCCTGAGTGGAAAGCTCCAGATCTGCTTGAATTTTTGTAAAGCCAGAGAAATAAATGCCAGCTGTACTCAGCGTGGAGGCCTGGATGAGTAGCGCTGTATTTGTGGACGTGACAGGGTGCCACATCAACATGGGGTTAGTTTGATTGCACGTGTGAATATCAGCTCATGCACACATACATTCTTCGCCTGCATTTTTAGATTGAGGTCGTTCACTTGGCCCATTACCTCCACCCTGATTGCCACTTCACACCTTCAGTCTGGGTCTTACAACCTTGTAAACCCATTAGCTTTGTTGACATGTTTTGCCCATTTGTGTTTTAGATGATTACCTGCAAGTCATCCCTGTGCTATGAGAAGAAATCTTTGAAACGACATTTCATTCCGTGTTTCATTTATATTCTAAGCTTACTTCTTCATTTCATATTTTGCTGTTTCAAAATAGTAAGTGTCTGAAATAAAAATATAGGAACCCTGGCGACACTCGGTGACACTCCCCATGGTAACTATTACATTTGGAAATGCTTTTTGTAGAAGATAAAGGCTCTTTTTTCTTTTTACAAAGACCTCTTAGATCTTGAGATAATTAGGTTTTTGTACATACTGCTCTTTTAAAGTCCAGACATATATTTGTTATGGTAATTACTTCAGGGTACTGTGAGGGTCACTGTGAAACTTTGAGCTTGTCCTTTTTGAGAAAGTGAAGTGTGAGGTCTGTTTTTAATCCTCCTCCTGGTGTAGTAACCAGTGGGACCGTGGTCAGCTCTGTTGCCTCACCGCAAGAATGTCTCGAATTCCACCATCAGGCCGAAGTGTTTCTGTGTGGAGTTTGTGCGTTCTCCCTATGTTTGCGTGGGTGCTCTCCGGGTACTCTGGCCACGTCCACACTAGCCTGGATAGATTTGAAAACGGCGTTTTCGTCTGAAAACGCTCTGCGTCCACACTATCGTTTTCAGTCATTTTCACAGAGGACGAAAACACTTACGTTCCAGTACTGCGCATGCGTGAAACGTAAGACGATTCGACCTGCGTCATTTCCATCTGTTGTTTATTTACTTCCGGCTCTTTAAAACGTGGCGGCGAAATGGCGAGAAAAAGCACCAAATTTTTCAAATGGAATGATAATGAGGTGGAGTTGTTGCTCCGAGTCACAAATGAGTACATTTTAATCTTCAATAGGGCCACCGAAATCTGTGAGCAAACAAAACAACTGCTGTACGATGCTGTCCGCCATCTTGGTTGAAGTGGTCACATGACTGCATCATATGACTAACATACGCCATTGTTTTCGGAAGTCTCCTTTTTCGCCATCCACACTGCGACCAAAAGCTCCGTTTTCATATGTATGGCTTTTTGAGAGCATTTCCAATACGCTCGCTTGTCCTTGACCAAAAAGCACAGTTTCCGCGTGGATGGGAGGCCAAAACGTAGACAAAACGATGCGTTTAGTGGGGTTAGGTTAATTGGAAACTGTAAATGGCCCATAGGTGTGAATGGTTGTCTGTCTCTGTGTTAGACTGGAGACCTGTCTAGGGTGTATCCTGCCTCTTGCTGCAAGACAGTTGGGATAGGCTCCCTCTTTCCCCCCCAAGCCTGAGAAGGGTAAGCAGAAGAAAATGGATGGATGGATTATTTTCAATTATTCCCTAAACTAATGAATTTTCCCTGTAAGCCAAAGTAGGGTTGAAATGCTTAACAATTGCTCAAAATACCTTTGTACATCTAACAAGTTCATTTTAGCTTCCTAAAACTCCAGTAGGAAAATGGCCACTTCATACTGGACACTTGACATTTTAGTTCAAATGAGCTGGAAGCGTCACATTTTTTACTGTTTATTTTATTTACAGCATCTTTTCACCCTTTTTTCCTGCCCTGTGGGCTCCCTTTACAAGTGCTCTTTAAATTACCATAACTGTTACCATTTGTGCTGGAGACAAAATTCAAATGGTGCATCTTATTCGACGAGCTTTATGTCGATACTCAGTGTACCGCAGTGGCACAAAGCATTGTTTTTATTGCTGTCATTTCATTATGTTCGTCTCAAACAGTTCTCTCTTGTAAATGAGACGTTGAGTCTTTACCAGCCTGTATAAATGAAGGTGAAAATAAATTCGTCTGAACACAGACAAAAAATGTGCACTGCACATTACCAGAACCCCTCAACCATTTTGGGACAGAGAGAAAATTCAATTGGTTTTTGAAGGTTAAGGATTATTTTGTAATTTTACAGCCAAAATTACAAAATAAGTCCAGGCGGCCCGGGGGGATATGTGTACTTTATTAAACCACACATTACTAAAACCATTGGATGAAGCACCAGATTACTACTGGAACATGGCCATACTGCTGCTGATTCTCTTTTACACTCTTGAAAAGTACTAGAACACAGACACACACCAAGAATATCTGTTTAAATCAGTGAAATTGAGTTCACTTTGATCTGCCAATGAACCTTAAGTGAATTTCCACAAGTCCTTTATCATGCTGCGAGACAATAATGCTATAATGTTTAAAGTTTGCAAGTTCTAATGTGCAGACGTCACCTTAGAAATAAACAGCAACACCAAGCGTGCAGTCAGCCATAAAATAATTAACTTGAATTAAAATATTTTACCCCTTTGTGCACTAAATCACCAAATGAATGATTTTCTGCAACATTAGTTTCTTGTCTTATTATTAACAATCTTATATTTACGGTTACAATTTTTATGCTGCTTTGGAGATCAAATTTTATTATCATTATTATCATTATCATCCTCTGATAACACCTCTGCTTTTAGTAGGCAGCAAAGATGGATATTTCTGAAAATGCCCATTTTCATGTGATTACCGAACCCGAAGCAGAAAGCCTAACCTAACAGGGGAAGCTGATGTCCACTGTTGCGATACCTGTTATTTCAGCTGGAGTTTTAGGTTTTGTCAAGCCAGCTAATGTGAAGAAAGCCTGACTGTAATGAACTCAAAGTACATCCCTCAGGTGGATGTTAACCCCCCCCAGGCTGTGTTTCCTAAAAGAATTCGGTTTGTTTAAATGATCGTTCGGGAGAAAGTTTTTGTTCTGACGACTGAACACTAAGCTATAGGACCAGCTAAATTCTTGAAGTTCATTCACAGTGTTCAATTAGCCTTTATAGTAATTGTATCCTATTCAAAAGCTTACTTGGTCTTTGAGACCTTCATTTGTAATTTCTCACATAAAAATATAATAAAACGAATAAAAACACGTTGCTATTTTCTAACTATCCTCCTCCTGCTTTGGCACAATAAATGGTGCTAAACATTTGCCTGTGGCTGCTGGATAGATGGCCAAGATTTAAGGAGACGTTTGGAAATGTATTGACATTCATACATGTATACATCACTTAAAGTAACTGAACCTACAAGCCACACCCATCTTCTTGTTTCTCCCTTTAGGGATCGCCACAGTGGATTATCGGCCTCCATCTCCCCCTATCCCTAACATCTGCATCTGTCAAACCAATCTATACACCTGAGCTACGAGTGGTTGAGTGGGTAATCTACTAATTGGAAGGTTAATGGTTTGGCTTCTCCACTCTGCATGGCAAAGTATCCTTGAGCAACCCAGAGATGCTCTCGGATGCATCCATCGGAGTGTGAATGTTAGATAGAAAGCACTTATACGCAGAAAAAAGTGTTTGGGTGAGTTGTATAACACGAGTTGAGTAAAGTATTGAATAAACTAACGCTCTCTGGGTTCTCTATAAGAACCCATTCATTTACACTACAGAGTGCTTTATCTCTCCACTTTAAGTGGTTTAATTTATAAAGATGTAGACCAAGGAGCAAAGGATCAAACTGCTGACCTCCTGACAAACTGCTCTACTTTCAGGACTTGTTCTACTTAATTAACTGTTCACTGGGAAGAAATTTTTGACCACGAGAGCTCCAATTTTTGCACTTCACTTCACTTTTCTGCAAAAAGTAAACAAAAAGTTCTTCACATCTTAGACTAATGGTTAGTTTTGGAAAATGCCATCAGTGGGAAAATGTTAAGATTAATCAGCCAAACGCACAAATTTAATCACAGTGCTTAACATTTGTTATGATCATTTAAATTCACAAAAAAATTAAAGCATATTTGATGCGTGTTTACTTTACAGAAAAGATAATATCTGTTGCTTCCTGCTTTACACTACTGAGGTCAATCAGCGGCAAGGACCAAGCAGCAACAAGTGACGTCATATCATGCCAGCAAAATGATGTCATGCCGGTCCACGCCGGGGGGGGCGTTCTGCTGGCGTGGCAAGGCTGGCTCGCATTGTCTGCATGACCACTTATAGAAGGACGGGTCACTTTGAATCAATATAAAGTTTTCCTAAGTGACCAGCTCAGCTGAAAGAGAGCAAGAAATGCCTGAGGGTCTGGGACCACTAGGGATACTGAAAGCCTTCGCTGGATATGAAGATGACTTTGCAACATCTGTTTAGATTGTGTAACCTCAGTGTACTTGCCAGAATTTAAGGAGGTACTCCCAGTCCAGAAATAACAAATTTAAAATTTATGATATCTATTATGATAATTTTGGGACTCAGTTATTTACAGCGTCTGATGCTGCACATACAGCTGTGTGACTATACAACATCTGGAATTGCCTGTTTCTTTTTCTTCTTTGTTTTTTTTTTTCTTTCTAGTGACCCATAACGGTACGAGGTTGTCTGTGCCATACAACAGCTGTGCACATTTTCCAAATTCTAAATTATTACTGAGGTCAAAGAGAATAAACAAAAACAGTTCTATGCAAAATATCTCATGTGTCTACAGCCAAGTAAAGTAAAACGATTAGGAAAACAATGAGCTCTTGATGAGTTTGGAAGTCAGTCGGGCTAGTCATTGTCACAGCAGACACTTAGCTACTTCATGTAATTCTCACATGGATTCACATTATAGTAACAGGCGAACATGAATCCCATCTTTGACTCTTTCACGGTTTTTACTGTAACTGCTACTCCAGTTTATTTAGTTACACCCATCGTAATCAGTGTGTGACTCACATAAAGTTTCAACTCTTCAACTCTTGTGAAATGCAGAGTAGAAACAAAGCACTAAGCTCTTCGAGTAAGGGGTCGTTACCTCTCGGTAAAACAGGCGAGCTCTGATGTTTGAGTGGAACATGTTGGAGTTACATCACGAAGAGATGTAACAAGTGTGTTTTGCAATAAATGTGCATTTAAAACCAAAACCAAAGGTGAACAAAAAAATAGAGAAAGTAACAGCAACAATGATTTTATAAGTGATGCACAGATTCTCTTTTGATAGACAGTTACAGTGTGTAGAATTTATTAGTATAGTTAGTGAGCAAGAGAGAAACCAGTGACACGTTAACTCTTTCGATTGTGTTTTCTTGTTAACTGGGAACTATTGACCACTTAAAATTTAGATGGTGCCAATTAGTCAAGTGATCTATTAATAACAAAAAGGAAACATCTATTATTAGGGCAGTTACAGAGCTGTCTAATAGTTGTGTGCATTCTGTTTGAATGGGCTATTTGCCTGTCTAATTCTCCATGCCTGAAGTGTATGCGTTCTGCTTGTACAGTCTTTCTCATTTCCAGTTTTCTTCTATTATTATTTTTGAACAGCAAAGATTTTTTTTCCTGACACGCCTCCCGTGCGGGTCAAATTTGGGTAGTTTTTCTGTGATTGTAGATGCTTAATCTTTAATGCAAACAGTTGCAATATTTATCTGCAGATTCTGTGTTAAAAGATTGAAGTTGAGACTTTGTCTTGCACTGGAGTGTCTGCATTTGAACTGAATCTGAATTTTGGGCTGACTGTTCTGGACAAAAAGGCAATTGTTTTTTAATTTTCAGATTTTTTTTTTCCTGTATTGGCAAGAATTATTTCAAATTATTGGAAAAGCTTTTAAAATTGCTCACCAGGCTCATAAACATCCACAACCTTTGCCCCAAGGGCCTTAAATATCTTAGCAGGGTAACAGCGCACCACTCAGGGACTTAAATGTTAGAGATTTAAATAGGACAGATTCTGTCAGTGACAAATTTTGGTGTGCACTTACTTTTTGACATCTATTTGTTTAAAAAAAAAATTACATCAATCAGAGAAGGCCAACGGCATCCATACTTTTTCACATGACTGTATTTTTAGAAGAGACTCAGCACTGGCTGTGTCTGAGCCTATGAAGCTGAATTTGTGAATGTAAAATACGTCATTTCTTGTGCATTTATTCCTAAGATAAATAGGGCTCCTCATGCTGTTAAAACCGATGCAGCTTGGAATAAAACTTAATGTCTGTGGGTGAAACAGAGTAACAAAAGTAACATTTATTAATAAGCAAAAATGTGCAATTAACACTTTGAAAGAAGGCGCTACAAACCTTGGCCTTTCACTACTAACTGACTGATCCTGGTTCCACTGATTTGGAGCGAATGCAAAACACACAATTATCACACAATTTCGTGAAAAAACAAAACAAAAAAAACAACACCTCTCGGTTTGACACCCTCAGTTTTCACACTTTGTTGTTTGTAAGATTTGAAAGCAGCATAAAAGCCTCACAGTTGGTTTTCTCATTTGTGCATGAAAATGTTTTCGTCCTTTCACATCCTACAGTTATGGAGATTGAAATTTTTCACAAATACTAAAACACACAAAGAAGCCGTCATGGAGCTAAGAGATCCAGTTACAATGAGGAGTGTAGTGAAAAATACTTAAATATCTTCAAAACACATATGTTAATAAATGATGAATATGAAAAGAAAATGTATACATGCAATTCAGCTTGGCAGAGTATCACAATACAAATACATGTTAGTCCTAAAATAACAAATTCAATGTACATGAATTGAACTAAAATTTGTTTGTTTTGAAGTAAATAACAGCTTACGTCCTGAGAAGAACTAACTATTGGTTTATCACCCAAGAGGATGAACAAGCACCTAAAAAAGACTTGTGTACATGCTCTACTCTAATATGCCTTATGTGTTCATGTTGTTATTTTAGCATCATTTTTACATTGTGTATGATGACGTTTTCTGGATTTTACAAATCTTAAATTATTAATAATTATTTATATCATTTATATTTGAGAATGAATTTTAAGTCCTGGTAAATCCTGTTAACCATTCCATTCCCTGTGCTGTACTGTTGCTGGAAATAATGGCTCGTGAGATAGTCAGGATGGTTTAAGGCTGAAAAATGCCACCAGATCCTCACCGTCCTGCCAGATGTTTGTCCATGCTGTTTCCACATCTGGTCGTGGAATTCTTAGGCTCAGCAAGATCATGTTGTTTCCCACCGGGACACCAGACGTTCCTCAAGATAACAGCTCAAGATGACGTTAAAAAAGCTCTTTCACAACATGTTTCTTCTCCCTCCATGTCCTCCAGTCAGATTTAATGCAGTGTTTGATTCTTTGAGTGTATGACTAGACCTACACTATGACCTCACTTAGTTCTACAACATATTTTCATTGGTCAACACAACTAAACACTTGTAAGTACTCTGTGTACATGAAATTCTTGAAGATGTAAACATAGTGCACATACCATCATACAGCTTGCCTCCTAACATTCACCAGTTAAACCATTTTGTTAGTATAAGTCGTAATAATTCATAATGGGATTAATTTGGAGAAACGAATCATTAATCATTATTTGTCCAGCGATTCGCCCCGTGTCCTCAAAACAAACAAAACAAAATAAACAAATAAATAAAAAACAGCAGTTAATTAAAACCCGGGTGGCAGGGTCTATTATAATAACAGGGGGCTTAGTAAACACAAACAAACAGAGGCCCTTAATTACATGCCAGGGAAAGACAATCCTGTCTAGCTGTTGGCCCAAAACTGCGAGACTTTCTGATTTCAAACAATCTTTTGTTTGGTTAATTTGATTTAGAATAAGCAATGCAATAACCAGAATTGCTGTAGTTTCCTGCTTTATCCCTTTCTATAGCAAAATGATTTTAGAATTAAAAAAAAAGTGGTGACTGCATTAGTTAACCAAACCTAACAGTCCTGATTATTTGCAGCTGGCTGCTGCGGCCTATAAGTTGCCGTCTGTCCAGTGATATGACTCAAATTCCTCCTTCAGCCAGTGTCTGAGAATCAGTTTGAGGAGATGTTTAAAAATGAAACAAACAAACAAAAATGCTCTTATTAAAAATCTGCAATCCCACCGATTTGAAAAGCCAACATAACACTCGTAGTTTCCAAGGATCTTTTCCCCATAATGCATATTTTTACTTTAAGCTCAATGAAAAGTGCAAAAATTTTATAATGAATGCTCCTGTCTTCTGAAGAAACACCCAAAGTAATTACCAGAAAAAATGTACATATACAGTCATGCAAAAAAGTACGGACTCTATGCAGTCCTGTTTAAGTATACCTTTACTGCTTAGATAAAGAGGGTAATCAGCAGCCAGGTGTTACTAATCTGATGCACTTGATTAACTGATCATCCATGTGTGAGCATGTGTATAAAGGAAATATACAATTAGTAAAATTACAATAAAAAAAAAGTACAATTAGAAACAGAGAAAAACAAATACGGATTGTTTGGAACCGTTGAAAGGAGAAAGTCTCTTCTCTATGAAAACAACAGCCAAAGTTGCATCTGAATAAATCACAAGACTTCTGGAACAACCTCCAGATGAGACCAAGGTGGAGATGTCCGGCCATAATGGACAGCACCAGATTAGGAGAAAACCAAACACAACACATCAGAACAAACATATCACATCAATGATCTAGCCCAGTGGTGGAGGGGTGATGAATTGGTCTTGTAATAATAATAATAATAATAATAATAATAATAATAATAATAATAATAATAATAATAATAATAATAATAATAATAATAATTGTCTTATCATATCTGGGAACGCTGTAGTCATTGAGTCAACGATGAACTCCTTTCTCCTTTCTTGGGGCGATCGTGGCTCAAAGAGTTGGCAGTTTGCCTTGTAATTGGAAGGTTGCCGGTTCGAGCCCCGGCTCCGACAGTCTCGGTCATTGTGTCCTTGGGCAAGACGCTTCACCCGTTGCCTACTGGTGGTGGTCAGAGGGCCCGGTGGCGCCAGTGTCCGGCAGCTTCGCCTCTGTCAGTGCGCCTCAGGGCAGCTGTGGCTACAATGTAGCTCGCCATCACCAGTGTGTGAATGACTGAATGTAGTATGAAGCGCTTTGGGGTCCATAGGGATTAGTAAAGCGCTATACAAATACAGGCCATTTACCATATATATGTCAAAGTATTCTACAATAGGATGTGAGATAATCTGTTATAGCAGTAACTAGGCCCAATTTGGTTCATGCAACAGAACAATGAACTCAAGTGCAACAAATCTACAGCAGAATTCATAAAAAAGTTACTTCATTTTCTTCTTGCTAAAACCCTTGTTTAATCAAACCCCACAGCATAAAATGTGAACAATTAAAAATTTAAATCAAATGACTATAATCACTATGATCTTTATGTTCCCTCTGTCACAGAAAAACATGCAGCTGACACGTCTAGGTCAATGAACACTTGATTTCAACATTTTTCTGGCAACAGTGATTCTACTGTAAATTCTACTTTAGAAACAGGCACGTGTAGAAATAGAGGCGAGAGGCTCTCTGGTGTTGTTATTAGTTGAAAATGAAGGTTTGGCCATATGGCCGGTCTGAACACACTCTTCTTTAGTGTCTTTCTGGGTCCCAGGTTATATGCAGCTAGCTTTGTATTAGCATCTTCTTTGTGGATGGTTTGAAACAGATGCTGTTACGTTGGCCGTAGTGTTTACAGCTGCATTCTTGTCCTTTTGCGCGATAAAAATCATACGATACGTGTTATTTTCCCTTCACAGGAACTGAAGTCGGCTGATTTTAGTGCAACTAGGAAAAGTGAATAAGTGAATAACTTAAGTAACGCACGTAATGACGTAATTGTTTGATTAGTTACTGTAATATTATTTGTGGATTTATCACAGTAAAGGTATAGAAAAATGTAGGTGATTATAGGTGATGTGTTACTTTTTAGCACTTGTCAGGTAAATCTATCTTTAGTTATATACAGTTATATATTAAAATCCCAATATATTTTACAATCAGCAATATGATAAGTAGACACTGAAAGTGTCTCATTCATAAAAAAGGATAAAGGTACTGCACTTCATTTAACAACCAGCACTGCTATCCTTATGCCTTTACTCAGAAGGAAGAGTTTGTTAGCTCTGCACGCACGTAAAGCGTACAAAAAACAGCATTTTTATTTTGTTGACACTTAGTTGACAAGACGTGTGGGATTCAGACACTTGTTGTGGGTTGATGCTGCAAGCGAGCAGTCAACTTGGTCCACTTCATATACTTCACATCATGATGAATTTATTTCTGTATACACAGCCCTCAGCAGAAGAGTTTGGGTCTAAAACGAGGCATCCTTTAGTTTGCATGAAAAACTGACACCTACCAGATCACAACAAATTGCTGCATTGTAGAGAAATGAAATGTATTGGAAACAAGTGTGTCGGTTCCATTTCAGGAGAGAAGCTTTCGGTATCTTTAGTCCTCAACATTGACACTAATTCACACTTACATCTTAGTCATTTCGCAAGGCTCTTATGCAAAGCAACTTATAATCAGTGCTACTCAACTAGGAGAGCAGCTGTAATCACAATCACTGAAAGCAGTCATTAAAAGATGGGTCCAGGAAAATAATAAAATAACCGTATGGTTAGTGGTTATGATACTACATTTGCACCAACAGCTGATAGAGCGTGCGTGTCAAAAAAAAAAAAAAAATGCAAAGCAGGATCGTGCATTAAACAGATAATACTTTCGGGGTCCACGTGGCTTTTGTTGCAAAAATTCACATTATTTCCTGACTTAATAAGGGTTAACATCTGAGCGGCGAGATATGCAAATCCTTACCCCGATTGTCCTATTCATTTCCCTGGCACAATTATATTCAACTTGCACATGAATATTCCGCTGAAGTCCCGAAGCCTAATAAGAAAACATGATTGAGGTGGCCAGGCAAGGTGGCACAAGTGACTGCAGGAACAGCTAGTCTGTCACCAATTCATTCCTGTAATCACTGCTGGATGATGCATTTCATAGAAAATATCAAACGGTGCACATGTTACCAATAGAAGCATGGATTACGTCTTAAATTTGTGAGACAATAATATCAGTACACTGGATCTGTGTGTGTTGCGTGAAAATCAGGGGATTTATATTTAGTCAACAAACTCGTATAACTTCTGATTCGTTATGTTTCTGTCAAGTTACTCTGTGATACTGTAGCAAACAGGTTGCAGTTATGTTTACGCTCATCGTTACATCATGTTGTTGTTGAGGTGTGAGCGACACAGTACGCTCTTGGGCCTTTGACATGCAAAATCACCATAGCTTGGTTAGTCCTGGTTTATACAACTCCATGGTGGATCCAGTGTAACCTGTCACTGCAGTTTGAGGCTATAAACACATTAGTTTACCAAGGTCACAGAGGAAGAGAGTCGAGGGCAGTTTTCCCATAAACTTCTATACAACCAGAATTGTGTGATACTGCTGTCAGTGATACACCTTCATGCTTGTCTATCCTATACTCCATCTTGGCCTAATGTATACCCACAAAACCTGAAATACTTCCTTCCTTCTCGTGTTTCTTTGTAAAACTACCTGAAACACATTGTCACACAATTACCATTTAACAATATAAACCTAAAGGCTACAGTCACACACACCAACACAAATCCCCATCCTAATGATGACACCCATATGATCTCTCTCTTCATGTTTTAGTATGAACATAAAGCCAGCAACAAATAGCAAAGATAAAAACCAGCCGAAATAGACTTCAAAGCGATCGCCACAGCGATTCTACTTTAGAAACATGAACAGGTAGAATCAGAGGCTAGCTTTGAGTTAGGTTGTATGATACAGTTGTTTCTGTCCTGGATGCAGTTTCCACTTTACCAACACAGTTTTGTTTTTTTGTGCAGTAAAAATAAAAGTAATGTCCATTTCAATGCTGCGCCACTATTTTCCTACTACAAAACACAAACTAAAATCAGCCGATTGTAGTGCAAGTGGAACCTGTAAGAGGAATCGATAGGCGGGCAGACTAACAACTATATAGAAATTGATTACTGGGAACCGGTTTTATACAAGAACTTCCAACTACAAGAATTCGCATCGCTAAGTGAGAATAACAAGCATTGAAACAGTAGCAAAAAATGTGGCTTTAAAAATGCAAAGAAAGATTTGCACATGTAGCAATGGGGTTTACCTATCAGGACAGAAGAAGAATAAATAATTATATTGTAAAAAAAAAAAAAGTGGTTTATTTTTCATTCACTAATTCACTAATATCATTTATTTCAGCTTTGTGCACGGAGGAGGATCTATACAACATTGACATATGGGTACGCCCCAAAAGGAAAGCGTAAACACACTGTAAGCAAAAATTCATTCATACTGCAGAGTGCATTGGTTGTCAAATGAGCTTAAACATAGTCACAGACTGCTTGAAGGCTCCACAGAGCTGAGAATGTAATAAAAGTACTCCTACTCGTCCTCAAGGAAAATCAAGTGTTGCAGGGGAGTGAAAAGGATTTTTAGCTGTGTGCACATCAATTCAATTCAATTTTATTTATATAGCGCCAGATCACAACAACAGTCGCCTCAAGGCGACTTAGTACATACAGAGAAAACCCAACAATCATATGACCCCCTATGAGCAAGCACTTTGGCGACGATGGGAAGGAAAAACTCCCTTTTAACAGGAAGAAACCTCCGGCAGAACCAGGCTCAGGGAGGGGCGGGGCCATCTGCTGCAACCGGTTGGGGTGAAGAAGAAAAGAACAGGATAAAGACATGCTGTGGAAGAGAGACAGAGATTAGTAGCAGGTACAATTCAATGCAGAGAGGTCTATTAACACAGTGAGTGAGAAAGGTGACTGGAAAGGAAAAACTCAATGCATCATGGGAATCCCCCGGCAGCCTAAGTCTAACTGCAGCATAACTAAGGGAGGATTCAGGATCACCTGGTCCAGCCCTAACTATATGATTTGGCAAAAAAGAAAG
>VUQR01011396.1:0-30947 GCA_015108515.1 Hemichromis elongatus
CAGCAATAATAAACAGTATGAAGGAGTCATTTTTACTCCTTCTAACAAGTATTTTTATCTGCTCTCATATTTATGTATTTATTTAGATTTTCTTCCAGAACCGTCAGAAAAAGCTAAAGATGTGTTTTCTTTTGTCTTTATTACAAATAATATTATTTATAAAGTGAAAGAAGACTTTACTTAGAAGTTTATGAGACATGTCACAAAAACATTTTTATAGTTTTTGTCATGGTCCTGAGTCTAGCAACTCAGTGTTTTGTGTTTCCTTATTATATTCTATGTTCTTGTTTATTTTAGTTATGTCTTTTGTTTAGATTTGCCATTTGTTAGGTTTCTGTTCTGTGCCTGCCCTGGTCCCACTTCCCTGTGTTCCCTCTGTCTGTCCATGATGTCATAGTGTCTGCTCGTTAGTTTGTCTGTTGAGTTCAGTGTCAAGTCAGCATCCTTGTGAATTGTTTCTTGTTTCCTGTTTTACTTGGAAGGTCTTGTCTCATGTGAGTGTATTCAGTTTTGCTTCCCTGTCTCATTAGTCCCAATCTCTCCCAGCTGTGTCTCCCTCCTGTTTTCCATTCCCTGATTACTCCCCTGTGTATATAAGCCCTGTGTTTTCCTTTGTTCTCTGTTGTGTCGTCCCCTCATGCTGTGTGAGTCTCTCTGTGGTTTCCTATGAGTTTAGGTGATTATTTTCCCAGTTTAGTTTAGCTTTGTATGCCTGTTTTCTGCGTGCCAGCAAATAAAGCTGAGTCTTCTGAGTTCATCCCTTGTGTCTAAGAGTCCTGTATTTTGGGTCCAATCTCTTGCCTGCACACAGCGATTCATGACATGTTCGATACTTTTACAATTTTAAATAGGTCTTAACAGCATTAGACGTGTTTGTTGTATCTGGCTCTTTGCATCACATTAACACTTCAAATATTTGGAAGGTTTCCTTCACTTGATGTATGTAAGCAGTAATTGCATACTGGCTCAAAATGACTGACAGCCTAAAGAGCTGTGTTTGCTAGTTGACAGCCTGGGTGATAATGTACTATGACAGAGGTCGTAAAGATTACTTATTAAAGGATCTTGAGAACTATGTAATTAAAAATACTGAAAGACCTCCCCGTTGCCCTCTCACAGGAACACGAAAACCAAAAAAAGAAGAAGAAAAAAAAAGAAACAAAAAGACACTGACACACAAAGTTGATTCTCACCTACTCTCAAATATATAACCTGTTTATAGCACTATCTTGGTGATATTTCAAGACACACAGAATCTCCTGCTGTTTCAGCTTTTGGCTTGTCACATTTCATTATACTGTGTGGGCATGTGTGTATGCGTGTTCATGCTTTCATAGCACAGGAACATTTAAGGAAGTGCCTTTGATGTCCAGCTCGGTCCCTTGTGTATGATTGGCTCTGACAGGGTAGCGAGCACTTCTTGGACTTCTGTGTGATTGGCTGATTGACACAGTTTCGCCTGAAATTTATCGAAACACATCTTTAGGCAATCCTACACATGCATAAAATCGTGTCATCGGTAGCTCTGTCCCTTTCTCTTTCTTTAGGATTCATCTCAGTTTTCTAGGCGCAAACTGGATTCTCAGCATTCTCTGTAATTACTTTCACTGCATACAAAAAAAGATAGGACAGACAGCTTTGACAGAGATAGCTGAGAAGAGAGAGAGAGGGAGAGAGAGGTAGGAAAAAGATGCGTGAAATATCCCCCCCCCATAAAAGTGATGTGTCACAACTTTTTTCGTCTATCCTCACAGCTCCTTCATGATTTAGTTTGTTTTCTTCTCAGAAATGTCCTCTAAATTAGAAACAGGCAGATATACCCCATGAGGAAAAGGAATTCATTACTTTTCTGACACAACATATCTGCATTAATTACGTGCCAGGAGGGAAGAGCAACCCATCATTATTTTAGATATTTGGCAAATAATGTAATCCAGTGTAAAAACAAAGAAAGAGGAAGAAGCTTAAATCATAACAGTGTATTTAAAATGCTTCTAAATTCATTAACCATCATATTAGTCATGTGAATGCTCTTTCATTTTTTATTTTTTTCACATCAACTCACACTTGGCTAAGCCTTGTGTTGTCTGAATAACGAGCCTTCTGCTTTCACGCCACATATGTGGTTTACAGTGCTAACGGTAGCTTGGTCACTGAGGACAGTCTCATCTCTAACCTAAAGTATTGCAGAAAGATTTTAGCTGAGGCTAGCTAGCTAACAATTATGTAAAATATCGGCACATTTTCTAAGTGTTGGTTAGAAAGAAAATCTGTTTCAAATAGCTGTGCATGAATTTAAACATAGTTGATGACTTGTTATTACGATAAAGATAAAAATGCCGGTTCCCCAATCAGTTGGGACCATTTGGTAGAAGTTGTTACTGATACTGAGTGAAACTGGTCGCAAAGACTGCACAAAAAAACTCCTTGCAATTGCTTTGGTCATTAGCATATTGCGGTGGTTTGCATGGACAATAGTGACTAGTCTGCAAATACTAGCAAACTACTTTAGTTTTACTCCTTGTAGGCTTTAGTGAAATGTGAAAAACTGCAATACAAACCAGAAACAGTGCAATACAAACCTTCAAAGTTTCACTTTAAAGGCAAACAGTCTCCATTTCTGGTTTGCATCTCACATTTCACAGTTTTACTAAAGCTTGGCAAGTAGTTTGCTAGTGTTTGCTGACACACTGATACACTGGGGTCTTTTGCCAGCCGTCTCTCTCATTCCGTTAGAAACCTTGGAGTGCTCCTGATTGGGGCCTTCAAATTAGACAAGCAAGTGTCCACAATGGTGAAAACAAGCTTTTATCTGCTATTTACTTTATTTACCACAAAAACAACTCAAAAAATGTATCCACGCTTTCATCACTTTTAGATTGGACTATTGCAACTCTCTTTACTTGGGCCTCCAACTCTCCCTCCGTCAGCGTTTACAATTAAATCAAAATGCTGCAGCACGCCTCCTAACCGGCACTAGAAGGCATGATCACATCACCTTTGTCCGTGCTTACACTATACAACTTACACTAGCTTCCTGTCAAATACTGTATCGATTTTGAAATCGTTTTGTTAACTTTTAAAATTTTAAATAATCTGGCGCTTAGTTACTTAACTGATCTCCTTGACTTGTATAACCCCAAGAGAGCACTAAGATCTTCTAGCCAACTGCTCTCAGTGCAACCAAGGTCGCGTTTAAAAACCAGAGGTGGCCGTGACTTTGCTATTGCCGCTCCTAGACTCTGGAATTGATGTCTGTACATCTGAATCTATTCAATCGCTTAAATCATGCCTAAAAACTCACCTGTTTAATTTAGCCTTTGAAGCAAATTAGTTTGACTTTCATCCGGTTTGTACTACACTATGTTATTGGAATTATAATTGCAATTGTACTATTTGTCCCTTGTTTCTCCCCGCATTGTGATGCACTTTGATGTACACTGGTCTTTTAAAATGTGCTACAGAAATAAATTTAAATAAATTTTTGATTTGAAAGCGACCATTAGGAGCGTTTCTGTGCAGCACCAAAGTCCTCTTAACACTTATTTGACAATAGCAACCTCTAGCAATCACTCACAAAAGGTCAGAGATTATACACTCTTCCCTAGCAAATGGCAATGACCAGAGTCACTGACTGGTCTCTAGGCCTGTATGAATGGTGCTTTAGCAATTACTTTTAGCAATATTTTTATCTCTCATTTCAACATTACTGACTATTCATAGTGTGTGTGCAAATGCATCAGTGTGGGGGGAAAACAGCAGATATGCAGATCAGAAAGTGTAAAGTGGGGTGAGTTTGCGTTGTACCTGTCATAATCTCCATTGCAGAGTGCTCGTACGGGGATCGTAAAAGGCTGCCATACTGGATTTAACGTGTTCTTCACCACCTCAGTTTTGTGGCAGATAGTAAACCTAGAGAAGGAGGAGGAATGTTAGGAACTATATTCAAAAAAACGCAGAGAAATAAAAATTTTCCTTTGTTGCTTACACAAGCCAGAGAGAAATACATAAAAATACAAATACAAGGGAAGAAGTAGGTAACGTAAGAGATGGCCGAAACAAAGTGTTAAATTGGGCTGGACCAGTCTCACATATTTTAGACTATAACAAATAATTTTATATTTTTATCTGTCTCTTTAATCCCTATCTTTGACTGCAGGTGAGACTACGATAGGCTAATGGATTCCTTTGATATCTAAAATGTTTTGCAGAGCAAAAACTTCCTAAAAAGCAACAACGTATCATAGTTTTAATCCTGCCTTTTTACCCAAAGGCCTGGATTACTCATGCACTACTAATTGCCTCAAGCTTTTCAGACCCCTGTGACTCATTTAACCATGAGCCTCTAACTTCTACCTCCTCTGGCCACCAACAACAGATATGTGTAGCATGTCTTTGGGGATTGGTTTCCCAAGCTGTTAACATAAAGACAAAAAATGCATAAAAAAACCCTCAAACTAGACAAACAACACTTGGTAAAGCATCTGTTGGTGGATAGTGCTGACTCTGTGACAACTACAAAGCCCTCTGGGAGGCTAAACAGCACTCTGGGAAAGCGTGAGGAGATAGGAGAGTCTTATGCATCCCTAAGTGAATTGCCTTAGAAACTGTTTTTCCTATTGGTGTAAAAGGCAGGTGCAGATGCAGTGTTTTTCTTTATCTGTTCATTTTATGCTTCTTACATTAATTGCCTCTTTTTCCAATTTGCTCTCCTGGAGTGTTTTATGGAAGGCATAGTCATGGGAGTTGTGGTTGTGGTGTGAACTGCCTTTGTACACAGCCTTCTGAGGTGTACGCTCCTCTTGAACCACTGCAGCTCCGCTCTCATAATCATAGATTGCTGTTTCTGTCTGCCCTGTTCCACTAAATGTTGTGCATTTCTATCAAGGACTTAACATGGCAAATGCAGTGCCTTTAAATCAGACCACTGCACCAAAACTGGAGCTCCATGGCTTACGTCTCTGGAGCCTTCCTCAAACGCTTCCCAGTGCAAGACAAAATCACAAGAAACACTCACGTTCCATCCTCGTTGCTTCTGTAGAAAACCATGAAAGGGTCCGACTTGCCAAAGAAGTCTTTTTTGTCCAGCTTGTTGGCACAAAACTGCATGGTGGCACTATCCTGTAGGGATGCATGGGAATGTTCATCGTTAGTTTCTTTGTGATTTTATTCACGGTGGCCTATTTTGATCTTGCTTCCTACTTCTCCACTTTTATCTTCACATCTCGCAGGAGGGCAACAGATGGATGCAGCTGTTTGTGCATCACACAATAGGATACTGAATACTGCACGATGAAAAAGCATCTTTTCATTTCATGTTTTCTGACATACTGTAGTTTTTGTACTTGTGTACATTCTTTACATTGACAGTCAGACATCTGGACTGTCAGTGTTATTGTCCTTTCTGTGTTTTTGTTGTTCTTGCTGTTTTTATAAAGATTACTAAAGACATCAAAACCGTGCCTCTGATAGCAGCTTTGCGGGGTTTCCCTCAACCAGCTTCATGAGGTCGTTTCCTGGAGCTTTTCCGACAGTCTTAAAGGAATTCACACTTAGTGGTGAAGACTTGTTGGCTAAATAAAATGTCAACAGTGTCACCAGGAAAGACCATCACACCTCCTTTTGCACTGGGAATCGCACATGTCGATACCATCTGTTCACACAGCAGTTAGGACTAAAATTTGACCTTCAACATCTGTTTCCTCTTTTTCTTGGGCTAAGCCTTTCTCTTCTTCTCAGTATTATCACTACCCTGGAACAGTTTCACCATGAAGGTCAGATTCACACCCTCTCTTTTAAAGGGTTGAAGCTGAGATGTGTCTCCTACTTGAAATATGGGAAACATTGATTGGAGCTCTAATCTAAGATTCTATTTGTTGGTCATTTCTGAGACATGAGACTCAGCGATGTGGCTCAAATTTGCTTTCGAGAGGCGGCCCTCATACGAGACAGTTTGGTCATAGTGTTTGATGTTTTATGCGACAGCTGCTGAAGACCCTTTCCGAGAAAGTGTTCTGAACTGAAGATGTTCTTTACCTTTGCCTTTGAATTCATGAGTTATTTTTCCAGAGTCTTTCCGACAGTCTTGAAGAAATTCCCTCTCAGATTATTAAAACATAGAACTATTTGCTGTATACTAATGAGATAGGTTGGAACCCATTTGCACGTAATCACTGACAACGTTTTTTCTGAACACAGGAAAGGTTCAGCTAGTTAACTTAGCATGCAAATTTCTCATGAACTGCCATTTATTGGTTTTCATGTCCACAGTGTAGTGAGTAGCTTAAATACTGGCATTATGTTAACAACTAAATCCTAAAGATACATTATAATAAATTTAATTTAATTTAATAGATTTTTAAATAACAACGATGATGTCAGGCGTAAGAAAAATATACATTTTCGTAGATTCACTAACAACAACCACAAAAACATTAGTTATATAAAAATCTTATACTATTGCTTTTACAGCTTGTAGCTAAGAGTGCCACTGTTGAGTCTGATGCGAGGGTGTGACTGCAGGAAAAACACTGGCACTGACTGAAATACTTTTCACTTGCAATGTTTAAACATCTTCCCTGATAAATATATATTTCTCTGTATCTACTTTTAGAAAAAAATCTGATATTTTTCTATATATTTATATGGAAATATAGAAAATCTCACAGATTTAAAAAATGCATTTTGCACCTATGTATTTATTACTGTTGTATAGTCACAATTACGGATTTTTTTTTAATGTAAATTCAATTTAAATTTAAGTCTCTTAACTGATTCTACTTGCAGACTTTAAAGGACACATAAATAATTTGTGAAATCATCACTTGAAACGTGTTCTTGTTTTTAAAATGATTGTGTAAACATTAGATAATTTTATCTTTTTGTTTTTATCATTGTAATTTTATTATGCTTCCTGTAAACTTTCTCTCTTGTCAATGAGAAATTGAGTCTCAGTGGGATTAACTGTAAAAATAAAGATAAAATTAGAAATAAAAAAAAAAAATCAAATATTATTAAGCTTTTATGTAAGTTTCATGTGGGCCCTGTGATGGAGTGGCTGCCTGGGTCCAGTGTGCACTCCACCTGCAGGATACACCAGAACTCCCTGAACCCTGAAATGGATAAGTGATTAAGAAAATGACTGGCTGGGAAGCTGAGTGCATGGATGGACAGACGGAAGGAGACTTAGGTAGATTTTCAAATGTGAAATTTAATAGCTTTGGACTTTTTCATATCGACATTTCACACAGGCATAAAACACCATCTAACTGCTAAAGATGAGCAAAAATTTGCTTTAGTCGGAGTCTAAAAGAGTTAGGACTCACTGTCTGTCCGGTACATCCTCACACCTTGCCGCTGGAAAGACAAAAAGCGTATTTCTTGAAGTATAGTTTAAAACTTTGGCAAAAAACTTTCCATTTATTTATATGAGAAATGAATTTCGACATCTGACTGTCTAATGCTTTAGTCTGCGTAGAGTAAATGTCACCTGCTTATACGGTCTCGCTCATTTAAGTTCTGGCACTCGGCCTATAGTCCACTCTAACTTTATCTATAAACACGACCTAATGATCCACCACGCGCACATGTGTGTTCGTGTATGTGTGTGTATGCAGACATTGTAATCAAGGTACTGTATCCATCTACCAGCAGTCTTGCTAAAATTAGTGCCATCTGTTTCCCAAGTCTAATTCTAACATGAGTAATAGTCATCAAGCTAACATCTTCTGATACCTGTCACAGCATCTGGAATGCATCAGATGCTTCGGGTTCGCTTCGGCCTCAGAGGAACACCAAACACAACGTATGCTTTTGCTCGGGGCTTTGCTTTGTGTCTAACATGTTCTGTGGAAGGTTGGACGCACTTACAGGGACCTTTTATGCTTTCCCATCAGAATTTCATATTAAATTGAGACATGTTAAAATGAATCAATGTGAGCCAAGAGTTCAGGCTTTAGATGGCACTTTCTTGTTTACACGGCCATATAAAGTCAGACTTTGACTTATAAGATCACATGGATAACTTCCAATAATATAAACAGATATATAAATGCTGTTAAAAACAGTTTTATTGGAACTTAATAACATTTGCACTGAAACGTACTGTTATTGTTGGCCGGTAACCAGTTAATGGGATTCCTATGCTTACACCCTGGCATATCTCCAAGAGAAATTAGCTGCGAGGGTGGGTGACCTACAGCTATTGTGGATAAACAAAGATAAACAAAGACCACAAAAAAAACATTATACACCACAAATAAATCAGAGGCCAGCAGCAGATGCCGTGAGATTAATTCTTACTGCAAAACAGCTCGTATTCTTCATCTGTAGTACACCCACTTTCTCTAACAAATGGGCCTGATTTTGCATTTTCTCCCATTGCTGTTTATCACGAAACATAGCGCTTTTTAAAGCTCCAAATATAAATCACTTGTCCGCTGTTTAGTGTTGTATTACTACTTGTTTACTGCTGCCGGGCCGTGTTCTGGGCTCTCCCTGTGTGTGGAGATGGGGACTGACAGAGATGGGGCCTGACTGATCTCTGGCACATGAGCTGTAGCTAATCTCTGAAACACAGTGGGTTCATTACAGTACATTTAGATGCTATAACAGTAGATTGCTGTTGTTGTCAGAGCCTCAGGGCTTCCACTGGGCAGCCATGGCGCCACTAATGATAGCTTAATAGCTTTTTAATGTTGCACCTCATGTTTGGTCATGTGCCGAGTGGCAAATCAGCAAAAGAATGTGTGTGAGAATGGAGATGTGACAGGCAAGGTTTGAGAGTGTGGGCTTGAGTGTCTTTATACACAAATGCATTTTAATTCCTGTTTGCATGTTGCTACAGTGTTCTCTCACTGTTTTTATCAGACACAGGCAGGCACGCTGCAGCGCACTCAAGAACACATCACATCCAATCCAGCAGCCAGAGAGGAACTTTATCTGTATTCTGCCCTCAGCCTGAGGACACACGCACACTACATGACTGGCGTTTGACACAGACCTCCTACATTGAGCTTACTCGCTCACTCACTTTCATTCTCTTAAAAAAACAGTCTTTTAATCCTGAGGGAGAGTGCTGACACCCACACTGCTTACTGATTGATGCACGAGCATATGTGTGAGTATGAACGTGAGATTTTTTTAAAAAAAATTTTTTTGCTGTAGCAACAGATTTCATTTCATCTCTGGCTCTTTCTTTCATCCCGTCCCTGGATACTCGATGAATATTTTCTATTTCAACAAGTGCCTGACTTCAACAAGTTTCTTACAGCTCGTAAAACCGCTCGAGCTCTTGGTTCAAACTGCACTCGGCTGTAGCACACTTGCATTTTTAAAAATCTGAAGACACATATAGCAGTGAAAGTGTGGCCATGCACCTTATAAAAAATTATTAATAAACTCACCATAGGCTACAGGATCACAGACAGAAATTCAGAAAATCAGTTCCTGAGCACTAGGCAGGTCACACTAAATTAAGTCAATCAATAATATTTTAACAACATCCTATTTTCTGTTTTACAACACTTTCCCAACCCACTGACTGCAAGCATGTGTATGCCCGTGCATACTGCATAAAGAAGTAATCAAAAAGCACACAAATCAAAAGAGGAAAACCCTTATCCTCAACTCCTTGTGCACTTCTGCACCACTTCAGCCGCTCCAGCTACTTTAAATCACTTCCTTTAAATCCTGTTCTGGATTCTTCAAGTTAAGATGCATAATGGATCTAATCCACTGTATCAAAACAGCAACCCTTTCATTTGCCCTTTACAATTTCAAAAACATGACCAGCAAGCTGCTGGTCATGCTCCAATCCTGATGCACTACCTCCAGGTTTGTGCAGGCTCTTCCACTGCTGTTTGCTTTTAGACACCAAATTCTCATCAGTAGTGAAAATATTTACATGAATCACTTTCACGCAGATCTTGATGTTTGTTCTCTGCACACGTTTGAGGTCCACTGTGAAACGGTACCTCCAGGGTTGGTTCTAAAAGTAGCAGGAGTGGTGGAGGCAGTGTAGATGTCCACAAGGAGACAGCTTTGAAAGAGATTTTGGCCTAAATGTTTGGCTGCTATCGACTGTGAGGAAGATAACATTCAAATCTTGTCCCCTGCTTCCTTCACAGATTTTTAATCTGTGTCCAGTAAAATGAAAAAATAAAGACTGAAATAGTAAATATTAACCCTCAACAGAGTTTGAGAAATTTGTAAGTTTCAATAACACATGCAAGGGTGTACTAAATCAAAGATATTCTCCTGATAACTGTTAAACTACTCCCAGAAATCCAGTTAAAACTGCAGTCTGGGATTTGAGGGGTTTACTTTAAACATCTGCTACGGCGTATCGACAGCAAGCTTTCTAGCAATTTAGCTGTTGTTTGGTCCTGAAGGAGTTTTAGGGATCCAGCTGCAACCTGACAATTTGTGTTCATCTAACCCTCAGTAAAGTCCTCTAAATATAGCTGAAGTTGCCTCACAACCAATACTGACCTTGTCTTGTTGCTGTAATACAGTAAAACATTTAAGAATAAATAGACGGCAGATCATATTTTTTAATTGTTCTAATAATATCAATGTTATGTAAATAATAGCAGTGCGTGTGTGTTATGTTCAGATTGATCACAGATTTGGATTTCTGAACAGGAACGTTTTTCGGCAGTGTTTCTGCTACTTTGAGTCAGCAAGAATAGACGCACCAAATCTCTGAGGAGTTGACAGGCACATAAAAGCATTTATGATGACAGTATGAGGAGGATATTAAATATGCATCTGCTTCTGCCTCATTAATACTCTGGGCCACAAACACACACACTCTTGCACTCCTGCTTTGTGATCAACAGCCCTTTGCTAATATGGAGAGAATGGCAGGATCAATATTTAACTAGAGGGACAAAGACTAGGTAGAGACATACCCTCACATTCACACCCTCGGGGTGATTGAGGAACGACTGTTTACATCCGAGCAGAAAGAGCTACTGACACACTAATTAAGGAAAAAAGAAGACAAATTGGCAAATGTATACTATAAACTAATGTATTAGAAACACATAGGCCTGAATTAGTGTTAGCCAGTGTGTTGCTGGGGTTTAATGCAGAAAAAAAAGAAAAAGACGGGAAATCAGCGAATCAATTAAAGGCCCAAGTGATGAGTTTGAGAGGAAATAGTGAATCAAAGGTGAGCTTAACAAGATCCAAAGTATATTCTGCTGTTGGTATGGTGTCCTTCTGCGTTCAGTGATCGCTAACATACATCATCATATTGATTGTCCAGTCATTCTAAACTGTACCAGTGATCAACCAAACCCACTTCCTAAGTGTGACATTATCTGGGTCCCAGCTCTCCTTCAGTTCCCAAACTCAAACAGACACTGTGGCATCACTGAGAATTTAATATAACCCAATTCTATTATCTCCAATAAAGGTGTTGCTGCTCTCCCAGGTATAATAAACTTTAACATCCAAGCATCCATGAACAAAGAGGATTTAGGAAGTTTAACAGGCTTAGAAGTTAGCAGGAAGTTATCTCGATAGTTGCAATTTAAAGATGGAATGATATAAAATGCTATACATACCATACACCATTGTTTCAGTGGTATACATAAACAGAATCAATGTTTGCAGGGAGTTGTTGAAGTTAGGCTAGCTGGCATTTAATCGTATTCTACCTGGTTGCTAGCTACAGAGCTACTGTTGGGATAATATAAACACAGAACAGCAAAGATGGAGGATGACTGTTTAGTTTTTCCCCTCAGTAAACGTCAGTGTGAGGATTCCTGATGAGCAGAGACAAATGCTGTAAATGGACCATCCACAACACGAGGTTAGTCACTACCATTCTGCTGCGTGGTTTGAATTACTCACTATGAACTATACCTGATCCTAAGCTTCATGCACTCACTGAAATCTTAGTTAGCCTCAGAGTGATTATTTTCTGAAGCTTTCAATTATCTGGTTGGTGCTAAACTGTGAACACGTGGGCTGTATCGTCCATCGTAAAGGTTTTAAAAAACTGAGCTTAAAAATGTGCAGAACATAATTATTGCTAATAAAAAGACAGACAGATCAACAGAGATTACAGATTACTTTTAGGGGCTTGTTTATATTAAATAAAATAAGATACAAAGAATTACAGCATGAACCAAAGTCTCAGTGAAGGCAGTAGGAGCTTGGTCCCGGAAGCAGGGTTGATCACTACACAAGGGAATAGCTAACATCCCACCTGGGTTTCTTTCCTCAGTTCGTGCTTGATTTATAGCTGCACTAAATCTGAATTTGTGGTCTATGTTTTCATGATGGTTTGTAGAATTTAATAAGTTTACCAAACAGTGTACATGAGGGGAATTATGTAGAAGCAATTTCTCCTGCTCCACACACAAAGCATCTTCTAATCACCCAATTCCCAGCCGCTCCAGGTTTTTCCTCCTTTCTACATTTCATTCTGTATTTTCCGTTTCCCATTTGTTCTCTGCTCACGCTGATCGAAAACCTGTTCCACTTTGCTCCACACCAAATGTTCTGAAGGCTGCCCTTCAGATGTATTGCACAATCTAAAGTGGAATTTAGAGGCATCAAAGAAGATTTTAAAAAAGAAAAATGGAAGCATGGCGAGCGAGGCGAACAGACGAGGAGGCTGCCATTCGGATTTAGGAAACTGCTCTGCTCAGATGAGAATGTTTCAGCCTCATCACAATGACAGAAAGATGGAATCAAAGAAGCAAAAAAGACATATATATCGGGGCCTGTCAGAAAGCAAATGAAGTTCCTGGCTATTACACATGCAAAGAGTAAACATCTGTACTCTTAGTAAGGAAACTTCTCCACTGGCTGTTTTGGTCAATCGCACAGATGGCAAAATAGTCGGGCAGGCAGTTAAATTTGTGCAATTAAAGCAAAATGAAAATCCTCTCGGGGATCTATCAGCTTTTAATGTGGTGGAAGTTTCTCTTAAAGCAAGAGCAAATATAGAGATGCTGTGGGCAAAACCAAGCTTCTCTGCTCCCACTTTGTGAAGAAAGATTTGCCTTATTGCCAGTGGGATTCAGTGATGCAGTACAATTATTGGAAGCGATTAGGTGGTCAGTGTTACCATGAGGATGTGTATGGACTGTATACATCCAAAACTGTGTGCAAGAAAAGTCAGCACACTATCAAGCAAAAATACCCCGCCACTAAATTTGCAGGGGGAGCGACCACGTTGTCAGAAATCCTGCAGGATTTAGGATCCCCGAAACATTTGAAATTAGCATGAAGCCGTAACCACCCCCGCAAATTGGTTGCTTCGGGTGTGTTGATAGCATCAGCAAGTGGGTGTTAATCAAATTTATGTGACCTAATATTTTTAAATTTACCATGTTTAGATAGCAGCAAGAACTTTTAATAACCAGGACGCGGAGTTGGTGAAATGTTTCAGTATACTCAGATTGATTACTTTGGTCCATGGCTCATAAACTTGATTGGTTTAATTGCTAGCTCCGTTTCACGAGCTCTCATGGTATTTTGTCCATATGCTTCAGATTTATCAAAGTCAATCTGTTGCGGAAATAAGACAAATAGAAATAGAAAATATTTTAATCAGGGTTGCATTTGTTTTGTTTTTGTTTTATTTTTAATATGTTAGCCTGTTATGTATTCAGTAATAAATGAATTTGAGTGCAACAACATGGAACATTTTTGGCAATGCCTACTGTGTTTATCCAAAAGTTAAAAATTCTTAATGATTGCATCCCTTAAAGCCATCCTCACTCGTAAGGTCTAGTCATATAGACTAACTGTGTCATTCAAAACATATAGAGGATGTTTCAGTGGGTTAACATTCATTTTTTTTTGGCATGAGCCAGCTCTGGTCCACAGCATCACCAACTGAGGGGTGAAGAAATATTTTTTCACTGTCTTTGATCTACACTTAAAAGTCTGCTACTGGCATGATCACAGTGGAATAAGAAACCTTATACTGCGAGATAAAATGTAGGGGAACACACTTTGATTCATTTTACTGGGTATGTGCAAACATTACTCCCACGCAAAAATTTAGATTCGATAGCCCATGAGCTTAATGGTTGCAAGAGACATATTAACAAAAAAGCGGTAATTAAGAGGTCCATAGGAGGTTCATAAATAATGCTGAGAACAGGAGTGGAGGGCCACAAAGGTGAATGTGGAGCCACACGCTGAGTTGCATTAGATCCCATTTTAACATTTTTCTGTTATGCAACATGTCAAGAGACCCCAGACTGCATCTTTAATGTACTTGCATTTCTACAGATATACAGTTCCATATAAAAGCTACAGAAACTACAGTGAAACACTGTAAAGCTTTTCTAAAGTTACTTGATCTTTGCAGTACTTTTATCTTTTATTGTTGTTGCAGCACTTTAGGTATGTAAATGAGGCTGATAAAGTTTAATCATTTATGCGAACAGATGTATTAAAACTTCCTGCTGTAGACTGTGTAAGCAAAAAGATTTTAAAAAAAATAAATAAATACTGGCCCACCACACGCTTGCTTCTACTGGGACTACATCATAAATAGAAACCGGTAATAACGCCAGCTCATGAATACTTAATTCATGTTAACCTCTTAAACCTTGCCAGACCCACCAGTGAGGCCATCATTACAAAGTCATGTTCACAAAATCCAGTGAACTGTACTCAGGTCAAGATGTTGTTGTCTCTTCAGGGAGAGTAAATGTCTCAGGCTAAATTATAGAAGGAAAAGCAAAAAGATAGAGAGAAATTTTAAATAGTCGTCACACAGACGTGGTGAAGAAGGTAAGTGATATATAGCAGAGTTCACAAGTTGTTTGGATTTTTCAGGTTTGGTTACAAGAATAAGCATTTTATTATGAAAAAAATCTGTTTTGTATGGCTGAAGAAATAAGGAATAAGAGCGGTAAAAGTCAGAAAGTTTAAATAGTATAGTCTATATTGTGTAGCGCTTTATACATCTGCCTGACAATCAAAAGATCCCTAGTTTGATACCAGGAGGAGACACTACTGTCTCGGGGGTTTGCGTTGGGAAAGGCATCCGGCGTGAAAATAGAATATGAGGTGACCTATTTTGACTAACTTTAGTAAAGTTCTTGACTGTAATAAAATAAGCTGTCTGTAAAGCTCTATAGGATAGTTCAGTATTAGTAGATTTTTTCTTTTTTTTGCAGTACTTTCTATTACAGATGAGTAACAATGTGTAATAGCAGGGTAAATAGTAGGGAACAATATGGAACTATAAAGTTATTACCACCTAATTACAAAAGCAATATAAAAGTAATAAAAGTAATGAGAAACGACCACAGTTTGTTTGAATAGTTGTTAATTTGGACTTACATAATCAGGCATTTTGCTGCCCTGATTGTTGGTTATTACACAGAAATGATCAGGTAATAAAACATCTGTTTATCGGGTGTTTTCAGGTATTAGGCCACAACATTAAACATTTACATTGTTACCTTCAAACAAAGAATAATACTGGGGACATAAGAGTAATTTCAGCATTATTGTAATTTTATCGTGATATTTTCAAATAGTATGAAACAAAATTACATTATTGTTTATTATAAGGTTACTACAACAAATAAGTGTATAAAAAAACCCGATATTGCCATTTTATTCCTAGCAGGTTATCATATTGTTACTATACTTTTACAGTACTGTAACTAATTTGTTTTGCCTCATGCACATACATTTGCTTCCACATTATTATGCCCAGTTTCGGACCTGTTACTTCCAATTTATCCAGTTAGATCAAGGTCTGTGGTATTGCTGTGGTACTTTGTTGATTCCAGAGAATTACTTAGTATAGTACTATTTTAGCAGCTAGCAAAAACGTGCTAATTCTATATTATTACCTTTTTGTTTCCACGTAATTACCCCACTATTACTACATTATTACCTAGTTTTCATAGAAAGTGCTGCTGATATTTTTACATTGGGTCATTTACTATTAGTGACCCTTTTAACATACAAATTCCAGCCTGTGCAGGTGACCTAAAATTAAAAAAAAAAAAAGTTGCACAATGCTTTTAATATGAGTACTGAAGCAGGTGATGAAGAAGAGTGTGAAGGAGATGGTAAAAAAAAATGTGTTGT
Organism: Hemichromis elongatus; assembly: GCA_015108515.1. NCBI lineage: Eukaryota > Metazoa > Chordata > Actinopteri > Cichliformes > Cichlidae > Hemichromis > Hemichromis elongatus. The sequence goes on from VUQR01011396.1 coordinate 16,087, forward strand.
ATGTGTGTGTTTATGTGTGTGCCCCCCACAGGCTGCAGGGGACAAGGTCAGGCAGGGCGGCATTTTAATTAACCATCACTCGGTCTCACACTATCATCAGCCAAGCAGTTTTTATAGCTAAGAGCTGGTATACACCAGGCGTGAAATAATCCTGTATTGATTAATTTCAGTGGCTTTGTGACTGTTTCTATCTGTTTGATTGTGTCTTTTTCTCTCATCTAGACACACTTTGCGCACACACAAATGTCTGTTTCATCATCTTATCACTGCTCGTTTGATCTTTCATTTTCATTGTGCCATTTTTTCTTTCCCTCTCTGCGTTTCGCTTTCTGTGTTATTCCTTTTTTCTTTGGACAGTTTCTTGTATTCACTTGTTCCTGTTTTAATCTGTATGCTGGGACCCCAGCATTTAAAATCTGTATACCAGAGTTGGCTGAGGAGGCATTCAACATTCACCACATCATGTTCTCGGGTCCTTTCATTAGAGAGAAGGCCAGCGTGCAGTGTGTAACACCCAGCAGCCATATCTGTGTGTGTGATAGGTTGGGTTTATTTTTCATACATTTTTATACAGATGGGTAGATGTGCATACATCCAGACTGATACACAAACAGTACTTGATTAGCTGATCATCGTAAAATAATCTGCACTGTTTTTATTGCTAACTAATGAAGGTTCAAGCAGTGAAACTGCACAGATGCCATACTGATTTCTAACGTTTCTTTTGTATCTTCATCTTTATTTTCTTTCTCATCTCATATTCTTTTTCCCTTGGATGCCCCTGGGTCTATAAGAGAGAGAGATGAAGTGTGGTACTAGAGATCCCTGATTCTTTCCACTGAGTTGTATGCTCACACGCGTTGAGAATTCTATGATCGATGTTCGATGAGTTGCTGAAATTATTATTTATTTTAAGATACAAACTTCTTACAACTATTACGGGGTTGTTTCTTAAAAAGGATGAAAGGATGTTTCTATGAGCGCTCGCCTCGATTTCTTTTGTCCCTTCCAGCTTCCGTGTTGCTCTATCCACTTTATGTGCGATGTCTGTTTAACCAGGCTTTGCTAGCAGATGTTTGCTTGCTAATAAGTGTTTGGCAGGGGGGGATTATTATGGTTTACTCACTCGACAGTTGCTCAGCTCCTCTGCAGTCAGGATAATAGCGCCACATTTCTTTCCTGGAATCCCTCTGTGAAAGGAAATCAAGAAAACAATAAAAGCTTAACAGAAATCAAAGAAAACACCATCCTTTTTTTTTCTTAGCCACTTATTGGCTTTTAATTGATCAGCGAGGCTGCTGTGGAAATCAAGGCAAATTTGTGTATTTTCTATCTCTGTACAAGCTCTCTTGACTATTCACAACAACAAACTATCCAACTATTCAAATCTAACTCACTTATTTTTTAATTTGCGTCTGGTGATTTTAATCAGCAAAGACATATGTTCTGTCTTAGCCAATCCTGTTTAGAAGGATTTAAAAATATGTGTTGGCAGTTTTAGATGTCTTAATGTTTGATGCAACTAATCAGTCTTTAGGGGATACGGATAGATACCACTTAGATTTGTTCAACTTTTAGGCTGGCCAACATGTTGCGGTTAGGGAGCAGAGATGAGCTCTGCCTTGACTTGAATGGATTTTAGTTTGTTTGCTCTGACTTTCTAATTAGCACATCATAGTTCATATTACCGATGATATCATATAGAGACAGTCACTGAGGCCTTAATTTCCTTTCATCTTGGCTTCATTATTAGAGTTATTACTAAGTTGTAGTGACAAGTCAACCCATCATGGCGTCACCTGCCCAGAAAACTGTATTAAAGGTTTAACCCTGTAACACCAGGAGTGTCATTTTTGTTTTTGTGAGTTTATTTTAGACCTTTACATTGTCAGTGTGATTTTTAAAACTCATGCTAATTGATTTTTTTTTAGAAAGCTTGTTAGAAAATTGTAATTTGCTGCTAATTATTTCATGGTTTGGGTTTTACAGGGTTAAATAGAGAGCTAACAAATGCTATAAGATTAATTGTATTATCGCTTTATTCCTTGCTCAAAGTTAAACTATTCAGAGATACTGCTAACAGCAGAATCTCTGCATCGTGATATCCTCTGCTTGGCAGTATTCTAATGTTATGTAGATTGAGCTTACGTGCTAATTGACATGCTTCTGATCCATTTTCATCAAATTTTTATTTGAAAGAAAAAAAAAAGATTCACAAGATTTTGAACATGAGGAAGGCCATCAAAGGCTCTACCCCCTTGTTTCGCTTATTACACTCCACTCAGAGAAAGCGTAGCGAGGCAATGGTCCATTTCTTTGAAGCCTACACATTTCAGTCTTTTCTCTTACTTTCTAACATGATACAGTTCTGTTTGATAGGAAATATATATATTTGCCTTAATATCTTGAGAATGAAAATTCTCAGTTGTTTACTCCAGTCAAGCTTTTCCCCATAAACTAGCTTTGGAGATCAGTGGTTGTGGAGAAAAAGCTTCTTTTTTTGCTCTTTTGTACAGATGAACGTTACCTACCTTTACAGCCATATGGCTATCAACTTTCTATATGAGAAAAAAAAGCAAATCAATTCACAACTACTACACACCAGAAGACTATAGCTGGTGGACTAACCCCAGCATTATTTACTCCCTCCCAGAATTTTATTCTTTAGGCTTCATTCAAGAGTTGGTATACTGCCAGCAATTTACTTCAGTCTTGTTAGAAAATCCAGAAAATTGAAAATCGTGACAACTCAATTAATCAAGCAATGTTTTTTTTGGTTTGTTTTTTTACAAAAATCTGGTAATGATATTAGACTCAGGACCGCTTGTGTGTGGAAGAATTCATCATTGCTGGTGTCACTCTGACCTCCTAATCCTGACTGCAGCTCAGAACTCTGCACCAGTTTTCAAGCAAGAGAAACCCCATTAATCACCTCGCGTCACTGGCTCTCTGTTAGCTACAGATTGAGATACAAACTTCTTTTTGTGTAGAAATCATTAAATGGTCTTTCCCCAGCTAACTTTACTGAACTTGCTGTCAGAGACCTTAAACTCTCTGCTCCTGCACTATATTTGGGTCTCGGGATGTTGTCAGTACAAACGAGGTTTAATTGTTCCAGATTTGTCTGTGTGTAGATATTGTGTTTGTATTATAATATCACTATTTTGGAACAGTTTTCTATCTCAGCTGTTGTACCACTGTGACCCTAAAGTTTACTGTTATTAAGTTGGAACATGTTAACTGTGTAATTCATGAGCTGGTTTTTTTTTTATTACCCATGTGGGGCAGTATTGCGTTTTATTTTACAGTAACGAATATCGTAAGGGATTAAAATTTGAATGCACTAATGACATTACAGTCATTACAGCCATAACAGTAACACAATTAATGAGTAATGTAAGAAAATTACTTGCTGAAGAGAATTTGTAAAGTAATTAAAATACTTTTCCAATTAATTTATGCAGTCGTGATCAGAAGGTGGTCAACACTCTTAATGGTCATTAATATCACGGTAATTTGGGGCTTTTAAATATTTCTTTTGCACTATTCTTTTTCTAGGGTGGAATGATTGTTTTTTATAAAACCAAAATTGGGTGCAGGAGTTTGAATTAATTTTAGATTTCACATATACAGACATACTCCTGCTGGTACAATCATTCCACTCTGTAAAAAGTATAGTTCGAAAAAGTCATTAAAAGCCCAAAATTACCATGGCATCCATGCATATGATTAGTGCATGTAAACCTCTGACCACAACTGTATATTCAGCTATTTCTAAATAACTAAATAGCCAAAATGCTTATTGTGCTATATTAGTTTGTTAGCATTTAAAAGCAGGTTTAAGTTCAGGTGACCTGCTGAATTATTGCAGGGTCTTTATAGGGTCACTGTAAAACACCTTGAGGCAATTGTTGCTGGGATTTGTATATAAGTCAAATTAATTTGAATTGTCATCATATACGTTTGGGTATTCCAGAGTCCCACTGAATGTACTTTATATTTTTCATTGTAGTGCAAAACCTTAAGGAAATATAGTGTGTTTGGTCTACGAGGGCACGTAGTAAAAAAATCTCTCATATATTTTAAACCACACTTCCTCCTAAACCAGGAATGCTTTTGTTTTGTTTTTTAACAATTTCTGTGATTTCATTTCTTTTCCAGCTCACCTTTTCTGTCTGCTTTCTGTTTGCTCATTTACAAACAAGGCCTGACGTATTGATTTTCTGATAATGTCGCCACGTTTTGTCTGCCCGATCGTGCTTTGGATACAACAGATCCAGTTTCCAATGCCATGCACTACCACCTTAGAAACCTTAAGTCTAGCCATGATTTGATGTCAAGAAAGCCTCTATTCTTAGGAATAGCAATGTGACTTGGAACCGTGTTTCTAGTTATAGCAATGCTACTAATCGGGCGATGTTTTGACAAAAAACAAAAGAATGGCCATATTTATGACAGCTTAGCATGAAAATATGACCAGACCCATGTTAAAGACCACAACATGTTTTCTGGCAACTAGTTTTATTTTTTAAAGTTTTAAAAATGCATAATGTAAAAATGAATTAGTTTCATTTAATGATGTCAGTCTTCATTAATTATTGAAAAGGTCAAAGCTACTTCGATGTAAAAAAGCAGGATGTGTCACTGTTTTAAATATTTAAGCAAAACCACAACCTTTCCCTCGCTCTAGTCACGTGCTTTAAAGTTTTAGTCTAAAAACACATTTAGCATTTATTTCCTTTTGAATACTGAAGAAAACTAGAATTAGGACTGTAGCAGAAATACTACTATTGAAGGAGACCCACAATATTTTAGACAGAGCCTGTAAAAGTTGCACAAGAGTTACTTTTACTAAGTTAAACCCTAACGACACTCGTATGAAATATTGTATTTCCAGCTACAGCTTACTGAAAATGATTGACGGAGTTCACTTATGCTCTCAAGTCTTTGCACAACATACTAATGTCAAAAGACTGGACAGAGTGCTCTCCAGCTGTGTGTGTAAGTGCTGTCAGCACTGTTGTCAGGTGGTTGTGTGTGTACGTGTGTTTCAGGAGGCTGATGGAGGCTTTTGAAGCACACTGTAAAAGACTCTGATCGATCCTCAGGTGGGGAAACCATCCTGGTTGCTTTGCTGAGTGATGCAACAGAGATGTGAGAGTTTTTTTTTTTTTTATTCACACACGCACTCACGCAATGTCTCTAGGCACCAACTGAGTAAAAGAAAAAAAAAACAGCTTTCAAAAGACAAATGACACCATATCTACATCAGTCTCTACTCATTTCTTCCTTCAGCTCATGTAACTAAATCAATTCCCTCTCCCTGAAATAGGCCATTAACTTGGGGCCACTGAGAAGGTAAAGTCAACAGACAAAACATTTTACAGTTGCTTGAGTGGAACTGTGCAGTGCTGACAAGCTGCATGGGAGCTGCAGAGCAAAGCCACATTAGCCACAAAAAAGCATATTTCCTAATTGCTACTAACATACAATAGTGTATAAAAATCTTTAGTCCACCCCTCATATCTTTGTGATTTGTTTGTTGAACCACTTAACGCTGATCTGTGAATCATTCAAGCATAAAAAAACACCTAACACATGGGATGTAACAGTATAAAACAGCATATTTTTATGCCTAGTTCTATAAAATAGTATCAGGCATTGAATAGCATTCTTACAGCAACAAGGTCAAAGAGCTATTAGTCAAAACCATATCTCAGCATGCTATCTGGTGTGTCCTTAAAAAATGAAAGCAAACTGGAAAAGTGGAAAAGCTAAAAAACTGTCTACAACAGATGAACGCTATCTAAAAGTGATGTCCGAGAGAGAGAGAGAGAGAGAGAGAGAGAGAGAGAGAGAGAGAGAGAGCAAAAAATCCAGCGAACACCTGACACAGGACCCGAGAGATGCATTCGACCCTTCTGGTGATCCATCTACTGTTCACTGAAGCATCATGAGAAACAGTCACAGTGGAAGGGTGGCTGTCAACAAGCCATTCTTAAGAAAGAGAAATGGGAGGATAATCACAGGCAACAGGACTGATGGAGTGGTTGTGAGAGGTACAACAGTGAGGGTCTACAGCCATTTGTAAAACAGGGTGGAAGCTTTGTCATGGTTTGGGGCTAAATTTATACCAGTGAAATGGATGGAATAATGAACACAGACAAGTGCTGTCCAATTCTGATCATCCATGCAACACCATCTACAACACAGGTGTTGAACTCCAGGCCTTGAGGGCCGGTGACCTGCAGGTTTTAGATGTGTCCTTGATCCAACACAGCTGATTTAAATGGCTGAATTACCTCCTTAACATGTCTTGAAGTTCTCCAGAGGCCTGATAATGAACTAATCACTTGATTCAGGTGTATTGACCCAAGGTGAGATCTAAAACCGGCAGGACACCGGCCCTCGAGGCCTGGAGTTCGACACTCCTTATCTAGAAAAAAATCTGATTGACCACTGCTTCACTTGTCAGCATGACAGTGATCCCAAACACACTGCCAGCGTGATTAGAAAAACTCCCACTTGAACACTGACCGTCATGGATTGGCCTCCAGACCTCAACATTATTGAAGCAGTATGGGATCAAGAAGGCTGGAGGAAAAACTCCTGAAGATTACTTAAATAAATTACAAGAAGCCTAAAAAAGAAGTGTAGCAAATTTAAAAAATGTAATATGGAAAAATATCTATCATCTGTCATTTTGAAATATTTGATCTCATTTGTTTTTGTGTATTTAGGGAGAATCTATCTCGTATAATCTAGTATCTCTAGCTAAGTCTGTGTATCAGAAGCAGCCTAAAGATTTATTTTCTCTGAGATTGTAAGCAAATTTTTATGATAATCATCACGATGATGAGTCTCTTCCTCAACAAAACAAAACAAGTCAATTCATGTCAATACTCAGCCTGTCAACAACAATTTATTTTTCTTGTTTCTTTCTATATTGTTCATACCAAAAAACCCCATCCTTCTCATTTCTTGTGAAATATTGAAATAGGGAGATAAAAAATCAAATAAGATCTAATTTGCACCTTGCTATTGATTTTCAACAGCTCCAACTTGATTTATAATTTGTCTCAGTTACAGCGCTAGGTCCTCTTGAGGATGCCACACGAGAAGATACTGCTCCCGCGTATTACTGAAAACCTGAAACAGTAATCTAATTAAGGTGTCAAGCCGGCAGTAAGTTTTTTTTGTCTCTTTGAAATGGAAAAATTAGAAAGCTCGTCTTGCAATAACTTAGAATGCCCTAAAAGAAAGAAGTTTTTTTGTCTTCTTGCCAAAAACAAAAGACAAGAGTTGATGCAACAGCGCATGCATGCATAATATAACTTGTCCATTTACGCAAAACTTCACAGATCCTCCAGGGTACCCAGAGGATTGTACCCACAGATGTTTTAAAAAATAAGAATGGCAGCTGTAAATCAACAGGGTATTGTTGTGTGTAGGTGTGAAATATGCTTAAATGTGTGCCTGAACAAAAGAATGTGGCACGTAGTGTAAAGCACAGTGAGTGGTCAGTAATGCTTATTCATTTGGACTATGACAGAAGGCATATTATCTCTTAAAATAATACATAAACTTGGGAAAGATAAAGAGACAAACCCATACTGACACACAATTGCACACATACACACTATTTTTATTCACAGTGGTCAGAATCTGTAATTACAAAACTCTTCAGGGAGTCAAAGACTCAAGCCAACTAACAAACCTGCTGTGAATAACACAGCTAAATTAATTTTGCCTGAGGGGTATGTGAGAAGGATGAGAAAAGCAAAAAGGTGTAACCAATCTTTTCTCCCTTTTCTTTCTAAATTAGCACATGTCTTGATTAAGAGCCAAATTATATCTTTTTTTTCTTTTCTTGGACTTGAGTTCTGCTTTGTAAGTGTGTTACTGCCACGAAAAATGTGCTTGACTTTCAACATATCAATTTCTCTGATCCTTTTAGCGCAAAGCTCAGTAGGAGATCTGACACTGCATAATAACACGGTAGGAACATGTTAACATCTCCTTGTTAGCATTAAATGATAACAAGGAGCCTTTTTTATTCCAGGTCATCGTGACAAAAAAATCCTGCACCTACACTGTCGAAACAATTATGCTGACAAATGATTACATTTAACATCCTTAAAATGAATATTTGAATATATTACCTTATATTATACCTTACCTTATATATTACCCACCACCCACTTTGTTAGGTAGACTTGATCTACTGCTCGTTGATGCAGCCGATCACAAAAGAACAACTTTATGCACTTAGGCATACAGACTTGGTCAACATGAGGAAAAAAGGTGATTTGCAGTAATGCGCTGGTGCTAGGCTGGCTGCTCTGAGCATTTCAGAAACTGCTGATCTACTGGGATTTTCCCACACAACCATCTCTAAGGTTTACAAAGCACGGTCCAAAAAAAGAGAAACTATCCAGAGAGCGGCAGTTCTGTGCATACTGAAGAATCCTGCTACTCTGCTGAAGTTCAAACTATGCATCAGAATGCTGAAGAAAGGTGATTAAAGTGACTTTAAGTGCCACAGAGAGTTCTGAGTATTTCAGAAACTGCTGATCTACTTGGATTTTGACACCAAACTATCTTAGAATTGGCCTGAAAGAAATGATCCAGCAAGCGGCAGTTCTCTGGGAGAAAATGCTCAAAATGTTGATGTTAGAAGAGAATGGTCAGACTGCTTCAAGCTGATAGAAAGGCAACAGTAACTCAAATAACCACTTATTACAGCCAAAGTATGAAGAAGAGCATCTCTGATTGCACAACATATCAAACTTTGAAGCAGATGGGGTTAAAAAAAGATCTGATGAGCCTCAATCCAATCCAGTACCTCAGTGATGGTGGAGTGAGAGACTCGCATGCAAACCACTAATCAGCAGCAACTATCTGATGCATCATATTACTATGGACCCAAGTCTACGAGGACTGTTTCCAGCACATTGCTCCATTTGCACCAAGAAGAATGAAGAAAAAGGGATCCTAAACAGATACTAAGAAGCCGTACCCAATATAGTGTCCGCTAAATGAATGTAGTAACAGTATCACTGGCCAGCATAAGTGTTTGTGTAAAAATAGTAAAATGACTCAAGCTTACATGTTGTCACTGCTGAGGTATTAATGGGCCACAAATACTAAAGCTATGGGGTGAAACATGAAAACAGAATGGACTAAATCTGAAGATGCAATCATTATTTTTCACATTTACACTGTCTCGCTTGATTTAAGTATTTTTTTTTATGCATTACTGAACATTTTAACTTATCCAAAGTTCTCAAAAGTTTTTTTTTTATTAAATTGCTCTAATAATACATAAATATACCTGTAACTCTTCTCAATCAAACAAGGGTTTAAAGCATTCAAGTAGCTAGAAGCACAAAAGCTAGTATCTAGGACCAAGGGCCATTGTACATAATCAGACTTCTTGACAGCAAAATTGTGCTGGAGGCCTTCCAGAAGAGCACTCTACCAAAGAATAGCCCCTCATTGATTCACTCAGAGCAGCAGCTTGACTGAGAGCCTGAAATTCACCAGTGATCAACAGAGAAAAATGAGAGGCTTGAACCGAAGGAGAAGATGGGAAGGTCAAAGAATCTTTAGAGGGCAGAAACTTTGTCTCTGTTAGCTTCCCCAAAAAGTGAGGAAGATGTACATTAACTGTGAAAACACCAATAAATGAATTTAAATAACTTTTAAAATATGTCTCTGCAGTCCATTTTATATTTTTACTGACCAAAGCACAATACCTGCTCATAATTATTGCACATGTCTACTTACTACTGACAAAAGAGCTAAAAGATTGATTTATTTTTATTTAATCCAAATTTAAGTAAAGCTTCTTTTTCAGGACACAGACAAACCTTTCAAGAAATAATTGAAATAAATCTTACATATTTTTTTGCAGACATTGTCACTTCAGCCTTTCTGCTCAGACATAATGTAGTCCTGTTTCAAGGCCTTCAGAGTCCTGCCTTTGAATATGACTCATCTGTACTTTCACTGCCTGCAGTTTTCCAAATAGGAAAGTCAGTGACAAAGTCAGCTTTGGCCTAGTTTTGATTCTCACACATCAGAACTTTCTCTGCTCCAGCACCATTTATTAAATTTCAGATTCACAATTTAAATCCGTGGTGCTGAAAATTGTTCAAAGGTACATCAGACTCAAATCTACTGGCATTTCATGACAGATTAAATACAATGAGTTCAGTTTTAACCAAACCCGATTTACAGGATCTTTAAAACAAAATGTTTATCGTTCTAACTCAAACCATCTGCTGGACTAGTGACACTGCAGATTTCACTGTCACAGTGAAAATCATAATCAGCAACAATGAGCTCACACTCAGGTGACAGGTGTGGTATTTGTGAACATTCGGGGCTACGGCTGCTATCGCCTTCAGATTTTTGAGAAGGTTTTCAGACATTAATTAACTCCCAGTTCATTTATGACTGAAGAACAATGGCTGAGACTGCTCACTCATTCCTTTCCAGTAACTCTAAGATAGCGAGAGCATTATTCTCTTAATATAGAAATTTAACTTTCCTTTTTCACTCTCTACCAAAAACAGAAAAAGTTAGGCTTAAATCAATACAAAAAAAAATCACTGTGCAGTTAAAATGAAATGAATGCCTACCAAGGATCAAAATGTTTGCCTATTATTACCTACATGGATGTGGGTGAGGCGAGATACAGGGAATTCTAACAAACTCACACAAGCAGACAACCATCTGTGGGAAAATCCCTCCAGAGGGCACTGGATGACGATTACTCAAAAAGAAGACAGCTTCATTGCAAGAGCTGACACTCTCTCTCCACCTTCCCTAAAGGCTCCCAATTTCTTCTAACCATCTCACAGAACCATCTGGAGGCATATGTTAACTAATTTATAAATGCAGATTAAATAGCCCCATTTTACTGTGCTGTATATTAGTTTCTGTGAAATTTGGACTGCCCTTATATGTCAAAATATATTACTGAAAAATATCACACATGCATATTTTTTTTTAATATATACTGTAGGATAACACCAATAGGGACTCACAGACATGGACCCAAGTCACACACGGTGTCAATTCCATATGCTGCCTTTTTTTCTTTCTTTTTTTTTAGTGAAACGCTTTCCCCTCAGTGTTCGGATCTCATTGCCATGTTCCACGCACAGGTCTCCTAATCCATTCAACTCTGCAGCTTTTAAAATGGTGATCAAGAATAAAAGAAGGTAGAGCGCTTAGCCTCCTGGTGCCTTTCACTGATCCTCAGGCCACAAACTGCACACTGTGACTGAACAGAGGAGAGTTCAGAAAAGCAAAAGCACCACAGGGGTGTCCTTTAGGAAGCCTATTGAGGACGGTGATTATCGGCTGCCATTAAAACAGACAAACGCTCATCTGCTGTTTTGGAAAGCGTAAAGGTGAATGGGTCCTGATAGCGGGGCTTTCGCTGATGACAAAAGCTGCATGCTGTTGTTAGAATATAATAACAAGTACTATTGGCAGCCATGGTTTAAGAACATTTAAGCTGCAGCTTAAAAAGGCAAAAAAAAAATATGAGAACCCTTTCAAAAAAACTAAATTTAAAAATTGACAGTCCTCTACTGTGAGCCAGGCGTACACACACAAACACAGAATAAATATCTGTGACGACTCTATGACTTACTGGGATTCACACATTACGTTCCCAGATGAAAGTCCTCACAGATTGGGGTTCCAGATGAGTCCAGATGATGATGCCGGGAGACGTGTGAACGCCACACAACAGGCCCCGAAACTTGCAAACCCAGAACCTTTTAGCTTTGAGAGAGAGCACTGCTCACCACTGCATGCCCCTGCTTCCCATTGACAAGTTGCCAGCCCAAGCTTTATACTCACCAGTGTACGCAAATTAGTTTATGTTGCTAGGAAAATAATGGGCACAGATGGTGTTTCTGGCTATATTTAGGGGTGAAATAAAGCCTTTTAGGTGATTTATAGACAAGCTCCTTTTACAAACATGATAAATATTGCAAAAAGGTAGGTAAGGTAAGGTAGAGCAGAGAGCTCAAGTCATTCCAGTTCCATCTATTTCAATTTTGCAACCAATTTTAGACAAGGTTAAAGTACGGGTGACTCGACAGGGCCTTTATCATTAGATCATTTCAGGATCACATGCAGGTCTGGGCACTGTCTATTCAGATTCTCTTTCTAATGTCTAATGAGTGGAACCGCATGTGTGGACGGCTTGAAATGTGGCTGATATAAAAGGAACACTGTGCAGCCATGTGCTGTTCAGACCCACAGAAGTTAACTTTAAACCCTAGTACAGATGTCAAAGCTTGAGAGATACCAACTGAACTGTCACAGTAAGTTTGGGATACTGGGATAAAAAGATGCTAAAAAGAATATATTTGTTTGATTTAATGGTGCATCTATAAAACATGGCATACTGGGTATAAATATTTCACTAAGTATTTAAGAGTCACGGCTTCAATGAAGTGTTGGGACTCAAACTGTCTTGAAGTGTGGTGAAACTCTCTAAATTAAAAAAAAAAAAATAGAAAAGGGAGTCAGCCAAAGACATTAAAGGGAGTGAATGGGAAGAGCATGAAAATGGGACACATACAAATTGGAATAATATAGTCACAGCCAAAGGAGGTGTATAAATTCTGGTCAGTTGCAGATGCCCGCGGGTGCAGCGTAAGTGTTAAATGCCTAATGAGACAGCAGCTTAGCCTCTGTTCACCATACTGTAGGGCTATTTTTGATCACCGGTTCATCCCGGTCCAGTAACCCTGGGAACAACAACCATAATGCACCAATCTCCACCTCACAATTCATATCTAGCGCTGATGTTCAGTATGAACACAAAAAAACAAGTGTGCCCTGCGTACCAGAGCTGAAAGTGAGCATTTGAAGAAATAATTAGATGCGAGCGTTCAATGTGCCTTATATACTGTATGTAGCCAACTTAGTTTTCTTTGGATGGAACTTGTGTTTGGCATTATATTGGATTTACTTTTAATTTATTCGAGGGAGTTTTTCTTTTTAACAGTATCATTTTATTTTAGCGCACTTTAATAATGCTCAGTCCTCAGAATGGGGTACCAGTATGATGATGCAGGATAATTAGCCAAATGTTTTATTTAAGTAAGAGTGTGGACCAGAGATCACGCTGCATCTGTCTCATTAAGTGTAATAGGCAACTGTGTGCTGTTTCCAAGCTGAGGTAACCAGACACCCCACTAAAAAGGAGCTAATATTTTCTACTTATAAGCTTGTGCAAACATTTACATTTGTATCAGCTGTGTGCAACTATTGGGCACCTTCCACAGTTTTTTTTAATACATTTTTTCTTCTTTCTAACAGCACTTAGGTGGCTTTTAGTACCACGGTGCAACTGACGATGCCGTTTTTGTCCTCTTCCAAGAAGCCCATATATAAATATCTCATGATTACAATGTCTTTTTTGTTTTTTGGGCGGGATTTTATGTTCATAAAGTCCGAGTTCTCTTTGAGCTCATCCATTGTCAACAGAGAATTAAAAAAAAACTCTCTTTTTCCTGGATTCCAAACAGTAAATTCATCTATTTTTGTAAAAAAAAAAAGAGATTTGTAACACAACTGAGTCACTATCCCACAGAGCCATTTGGTATTTGATATCTTCTGTCTGATGTTTTTACTGAGGAAATAATGGCAAAAAACCTTACTAGATTATCATGTCGCTGCCATTAAAGTAAGTTTGCAGCAATTATCATTTTTGTTCAAGGTGTAGATTTAATCAAATTAAAAAGTAAAACAAAACACCAGAACACGAACACCCCATTACATAACTATAGATATGTCAGATCTGACATTTCCAGATATTTTCTGTTTATGAGTCATACTGTAAGTGTGTGACTATATTTCCTTGGTCCAGTTGTGTTCTTTTGTAGAATGGACTGAATTTAAAACTGCAAAGAGGGGAAAAAAACTGGTGAGCCTGATTCCTGCAAGAATCTAGTGCTCTGTTACGCTTTTTACTCAGGAGCTTCCTAATTAAGACGAAAAGTAGAAAAGTCCTTCCTGGTGAAAGAAGATACTAAGGATTAGCAGGTTCAGGGAGGATTTCTGTGCAAATTCCAATCTCAGTGTTGGGATGTCTTCCTCAGAAAGAAAGATATAGAGGATTACAAAATTTCAATTATCGCTCCTTTGCCATCATTATTCAGGAGACCAACCGAGCACGATTTGATATTATTCAGGAATGAAGGAAGTTTCTTCCACACCAGCAGCTCTGTAACCTTTAAAACACAACACGAGCACAGCCATCCAAACATACAACAAAGCGCAGTGAAGCAATCTCTCTAACACAATTACTGTCTTCACTAACTCCGCTGAAGGGAAAAGTGAAACACTATTTCATTGCTGTAACGACACAGAGCTCCACCTGGGACATCCACCCCCTCAATTGCCCAGTGCTGATTCTACAAAGCCTGGGCCATTCGAGACCTCATTTGACTTTATTACAATGGCCACCAAAGAGATGGTGCCATTAATCAAATAGGAGAGAGAAAGAGTGAGCAGACACCTAGCAAAGAAAAGAAATGGAATCAAAGGCTGGTGCAGTGTCTCTGTCCTAGCTCACTTCTGCTTAAAAGAGAGACGGAGCAGGCATCCATCATGCCTCAAATGAAGCAAAAGTCACTGCTGACAGATCCTTCGAGGTGGCGGCGCTATCATTTTTAGCAAGCCCCATTCGTCCTTGGAAATAAAGGCTCATATAGACAGATGCTCGATAATTAGGCCTGTCCGTGGTTGATATTGCATTTGATGAGAAGAAGAAAGTACTCCAAAAAAAAAAAAAACAGGCATTAAAAAAAAAAGAAAAAAAAAAA